>JACEIK010003620.1:28518-52728 GCA_018107945.1 Datura stramonium | reverse complement strand
ATAGCTATTTGTAAAAATTAAACATAAGACTATATATAATAAACACTTATAATTCAATTACTTTTAAATCCCACTTATAATAAAAACTTAATTTACCAAACTACCCTTTTCCTTATTCTCTCTGTGTCAAAATAACTGGCCTTATGATTTTATCCCTTCCAAATGTTAGGTACCCCATTCTACTCCCTTGTATCACATTGTGGGACCCAACATAGGGGGTGGCCCACCACCAATTATCTTATCATCTCATGAGTCGTGACTCATGAGCTTGCAGAAGAATATGGCAATATAACAATGGCCCTCCTGTTGTATGTAATGTATCTCTGTCTTTTAGTGCACGTTTTGATGTTAACAGATAACATCAATAGCAACCAACAAGTTGCCCTTTTTTTAAAAAAATAATCGTGTTATTAAAGTAAATTTACGCGTATTTTAATTAATTTTATAATTATTTTTCATTAGTGCTTTCTTTAAAATTTAAATTTAAATTTTTATAATTTTCACTAAATTACACTGGTCAGTGTTAAAACAGAATGTTGAACAAGTAAGCCTCCTTAAGTAACCAACTTCTATATTCTAATGGCCTATGAAAAGAAAAGAAAGGTGAAAAAAGTAAAAAGGAGGAGTCTTTTTCTGTTGATTCATTTCATCTGGGATTTTAATATTAGTAAAGACTTCAACTTTAAAAGAGCCTGACAAAAACAAAAAGTGGGCAAAACCATTGGATTCAGTGACTCTCTTTGCTTGTACTGCTTTTTTGTTTTTACATGTGAAATGGTATTATCCCATAAGGTGATGGATGGTGTTTCCTGTTCTTGAAATCTTTTTTGGGGGGTTTTCAAGATTTCATCTGTCACCAAACCAGATTCTCTGATTTTCAGCTTCTGGGGTTTCATCAAAAGTGAAGTTGAGCTCTATATTTGTTGAAAGATCAGTTTTTTTTTTCTTTTCTGACTTGAGTTCTTGATATGCTTTATAGTTCTGTAAATCCACTGAGAAGATTGTTTCTTTACAGTTCTGTAAATCCACTGAAAAGAGTTAAATTTGCTTCAAACTTTTGTAGGGGCAGGGATTTTTAGGAGATTCCACCAAGGAGCTAATACTATTATAGATTTTTAGCTAGAAATGTTGGGAAGGTGATATTTTTTGGTATCTTGGTATCTAACTTCCAAAATTGAACTGATAATGACGAAAAGTTTCAACCTTTCTAGCTATTGAAAGTGGAGAAGGTTGGTATTTTTATTTGAAGACTGACATATAAGAAATCCATTAGGATTTTGGGGCTTGAATTCTTTATGATCATGGAGAAACAGGTTAGTTTCCGGGGTGCAATAATGGAGAAACAACAGAGTTTTCGAAATGGGGCTATGGAGAAGCAGAAGAGCTTCAAAGGGATAATGGAAAAACAGAAAAGTTTTCGGATTGCAATGGAGAGGCAAATGAGCTTTGGTGGTGAGAGGAAAAGGGGTAAGGATTCACCGGGGAAACGAGGGGATTCCCCCTTGCATCTTGCAGCAAGAGCAGGGAATTTAGGAAAGGTGAAAGAAATTGTTCAGAAGTTTGATGAGAAAGGCATAAAAGATTTGCTGTGTCAGCAAAATCAAGAGGGTGAGACTGCTCTGTATGTTGCTGCTGAGAATGGCCACAGTTTGGTTGTTTCTGAGTTCTTGAAACATTTAGACCTTGAAGTTGCTTCTATTGTGGCAAAAAATGGCTATGATACACTCCATGTTGCAGCAAGGCAGGGTCATCTTGGTGAGTCCTCTAAACAGTCTATTAGCACTCTTTCACCCCTCTCCGCCCCCCAAAAAAAAAGAAAAAAAAAAGAAAAAGGAATAAAAGAAAGTTGAGGTCTGAATTATTTACATGTTGTTTCTCAGAATATCTTTCCAGATTTGGTTTTAAAGAAATCAATTTCCAGTAAAAATGCTGCTTTCATGGATGAGATGGATAATTGTGCTTTATTTGGAATATTGTGCACATGTAATATTTTACTGCTAATATTGGTCACTAGGTCTGCAACTTTTATCCTGGATCTTAGTTTCCATCTTTAGTTTGAGATGCTGCAGTACAAATTATTTCTGATTGAACTTCTTGTTTGACCATATATTCTGCTGTAGGATTTGAATAAGAATGTAGATAATTATCAATGCACAAGTTTCCACAAGCCTAGTTGCTGAAATTATTTGATCATTTTGAAGCGTAGTCACCTATGTTATTACCAGCCTTGAGTGTAATGAACAAGGCCAAGTGTCGTGAATTCCTCAGCGAAAGATAACTTCCTTGCATTTTATCAAAGATCAAGTTCTGGAAAGTGGAGACATTTTTGTCACATTATCTATCCCGCTCTACCCCAACTTGTTTGGGAATGAAGCATAGCTGTTGTTGTTGTTTATCTATCATGTTCTAGTAGATAGATGCTGAAGGAAGTTGTGCCGACCTTGACTGATATTTATTTCCTGATAATACTTAAAGTAGAACTACAAAGTTCTGAAATTTAGAGTTTAAGACATCCGCTGAATTTCTGAACATTTTAACAAGGATAACCTCCTATTTACATCTTTTATCAATTAGAATATTAAATACTCAACTTACATTTCTTATTTTAGGTCAAGTGGATTTGAGGAAATCCTTCCTTCATCCTAGTCCAGAGTTTTCCTAGATAGTTGGGTAGATTGAGTACAGCATGAAAGTCTATGCCAAACAGATATTTAGCAGTCTATTGTCTGGCTTGGCTCCCTAATTTCCTGGCATTCTACAGCTACTTCGTATATTTTGTCACCTTATTTATGAATATTACTATCTTAGAGATTCCTTTTGACAATTGGTCTGGGCTAGTGTTAGAAATGTGGCCTGAATGGCATTTTGGTAAGGAGAAAAATGACAATTGAATTTGTAAAATGGAAAAATGTGGCCTTAACATGACCTGAAGAAACGAGGATATGTTTTTGGCGAAAAGGAAAAGTGGCTTTAGCTTTGGCTTAAAGAGATGTAATGAACAATCTGCTAAAAAGGAAAAAACAGCCTTGATTCTGTCCCAAAGCAATGAAATGGCCTATTTGGTCAACGGTTACAAACTCATATAAATTGAAAACTCATTCTTTTCCAGTTGATATTATTCACAATTTAGTTCCCTCAGAGTTAGAGAGTTTTGTTCTGACGGAACATATTTGTGAGATATTCATTATAGAGAGTGATACTATGTAAAATTATTCTCCCTCGTGTTGCTTCCAAGATTACTAGGGCAGTGTCAAATTTTTTGCTCTATTTTATACCATATCTGAAATGGCGGATTGCTAATCTTTGTCAGTGGATGTATGTCTGATGATCGAGCCACATAAATCGTTGTGTTTTTTTGGTACATTACTCTTTGTAGTCTTAATTATGTGTTAAAGTGTTGTTTTATCAAACTGCACATATTGCCTGGAACCTCGATACTAACACTTAGCCTGTGTAACTTGATTACATCAGAGCTTATATGTTTGTGGGGACCCAAAAAAGAACTTTTGGTGGTCAAGTCTTGATCTATTATTGTTGTTTCAAGCTTGTTGTGGATGTTTGTTAAACTTGAATTCAGTATGTTCCTTTCTTACTTGCACTTGTAAACACTTTTTTTGGGATAATATTGCAGATGTGCTGCAGGAATTGCTGCATTCCTTTCCAAACCTAGTCATGACCACAGATTCGTCCAATTCTACAGCGTTACACACTGCAGCTGCACAGGGACATATTCATGTAGTAAATATGCTTCTGGAGATTGATTCTAACCTTGCTAAGATAGCTCGGAACAATGGAAAGACTGTGCTCCATACAGCAGCAAGAATGGGCCATTTGGAGATACTTAAATCCCTTCTTAGAAAGGATCCTGAGATTGGCTTTAGAACAGATAAGAAAGGCCAGACTGCCCTGCACATGGCTGCAAAGGGACAAAATGTTGACATCGTGCTTGAATTAATCAAACCAAATCCTGCTGTGCTGGCCTTGGAAGATAACAAAGGAAACACAGCACTTCATATTGCAACAAGAAAGGGACGGGTACAGGTTTGTTTGTTTAACCTATTTTTTCTCGTAAAGCAACTTCCACAACTTGAGATGTGTTATGTGTGAGGCAAATCTGGGGTGCATTCTATATCTTGAAACAAAATGCTTGTAGATCAAGTGAATACTGTTTATTTGGTTTTTCAAGATGGAAAGTTACAAACTTGAGGGAAGGTGGACAGGCGAAGGGCGAGTTCACTATTGTGCCACAAAATGGTTATTGAAATCACTTACTGATAAGTTCCAGTTTCCTTTCTGCACAGTTATGTTTCTGGAGAGAAGGAACATTTAGAAACACTTAAATCTTTTAGTATCATATATCATGTCCTCACACATGAGATCTGATTTCCTTCTATGATTTGTACAGACTTGGTCAGCATCTGCTTTTTTAATTATATATAAAAATTTTGACACGCATAAGCTGCATTCTTTGTAAATGCACCATTTTTTGGCCCAACTTATGTGATAAGTTCCTTATTCATAAGTAGTTTATTTTTTACAGTTTTGTTTGACATAAGAGAAACCAAAAAGAGGTACTTCATTGATGACTTACTGTAGAAGTTGAAGAAAGATTTAATAACTATCCCATTATCTTAATCTTATTTACTAGTTCTCTGAATGCTGAAGAAGCTTTTGAAATGCTGGAACTTCTAAAAAAAATTTCCAACTAAAACTGAAAAACGAGGATTCATGAATTTAAGAGAAAACTATGCTTCTTCGTCAACACAACACCCTATTCCTTCCAGAAATTTCCTGTATTTTTAATCTTTTCTTTCTCATTAAACCTGAAATATGCAGGAGCTGAGGTAAATAGCTAACTAATTTTGATGCCTCCTGAAAACAAGATAGCTGACCTAATTCGACCAGAAGGACGAAGGAGCAAAATATTATCCTTTTGGTTTCTTCCGAGTCCATCTTTTCGGGGATTTTGTCTGTTTACATATTCTTGCTGCTAGATTTTTGTGTTTAGACATATGATACCTTGGCAAATATAGTTCTCAAGTACGTTTCCAAGTGCAGGCTTGTTCTGCTGTTATGTTCAAAATTTTCACTTTTAGGGACATCAAGAATCAAGCTCCTGCTGTGCGTTCTCTAGCTTTAAATTTGTGCATTTGATATTCCTCCAGTATAAGTAACAGAAAGTCTTTGAGAGAGACTTTTTGGTTTTAATTACATTCTCAATCTAGGACAACCAAGCTCCTGCACCAGCTGTCTCTTTTTAGTATATGTATGAAACTCTTCTACGTGTACCTGCAGATTGTATAATGTTTTTACATGTTCGATCCTTATAAAACTCTGCTATGTGTAATTGCAGATGGTACAATGTCTTATATCAATTGAGGGCATTGATCTTAATGCCATTAATAAGGCTGGAGAAACAGCTCTTGATATTGCAGAAAAGTTTGGAACTCCAGAGCTTGTTTCTATTTTGAAAGAGGTTGGAGCTACCCACTCCAAAGATCACGGAAAGCCCCCCGGTGCTGCAAAGCAGCTCAAGCAGACTGTCAGTGACATAAAACATGATGTGCACTCCCAGCTACAACAGAGTCGGCAGACTGGCGTCAAAGTACGAAAAATTGCAATGAAGGTGAAGAAGCTCCACATTAGTGGTCTTAATAATGCCATCAACAATGCAACGGTTGTTGCTGTCCTTATTGCTACTGTTGCTTTTGCTGCCATCTTCACTGTACCTGGACAATATGTTGAAGATAAAACAGATGGATTTTCACTTGGCGAAGCACACATAGGCAGAAAAGCAGCATTCATAATCTTCTTCTTGTTTGACAGTATGGCCTTGTTTATTTCAGTTGCTGTTGTTGTGGTCCAGACATCTGTGGTCGTGATTGAACATAAAGCAAAGAAGCGACTCATGTTTTGGATAAACAAGCTAATGTGGGCAGCTTGCCTCTTCATCTCAATAGCCTTTATCTCTCTTAGTTATGTGGTGGTTGGATCTAAGGAAAGATGGCTTGCCGTGTATGCAACTGTGGTTGGTGGCATAATAATGCTCACTACGATTGGCTCCATGTGCTATTGCGTGGTTCAACATAGGCTAGAAGAATCGAGGTTGAGGAGCATTCGAAGATCTGAGACTCATTCACGTTCTTTCCCATTGTCTATGGCATCAGATACAGAGCTTTGCAGTGAGAACTACAAGAGGATGTATGCAGTATAGGCAGAATAATCAGGCAGCTTTCTGCCTATGGTATCAAATGCGGAGCTCGGTAATTGTAACTATATGCAATTATATGCAATTCTCAACCATCAAGTCCAAGATTGGCATCATATTCAGAATGGTGAAAGTATGAAAGGGATCTCTACTGTTCAGGAACAAATGACTAGAAAATTTCAATAGATTGGCAATAATATCAGAGTGATATCAGTCACTGCACAGTTCTATTTGCTGTAATGCTGAATTATTGCAAACTGATGCAGCATCTTTCTTGGGAGTCTATATGGATAAAATAATTAGTACATAGATTTTAACTTGGTGACAAGAATGTGGGGATGGCTGCTATTTATTTATATGCCTATATACCTGATCAACTTCTTAGTTCATCAAACAAAATGGTTTCATTGTGTAACTTATGGTAGCTTCTTTCCATCATCATGAAGTTCCATCTTTTCCAGCTACCATTCATTTGTTAGAATTCTGCCAACATGAAGAAAAAACCATGAAAGTTGAGCTCGTAAGACTAATGAGCACAACTTTGTTCTTTCTTCCCAAATATCTTGATTTTAGACGCGACGTGGTAATACCAATGAGGTACCAGAATCACAACATATCCAGCATTATTGATGTGTCTTGGCATGCAATATCAGCATATACGCAGGACAAAAAACATCCACAGGCTTGTCCCTGAATGTATCTAACATGAAAGGTAACAACAACATACCCAGTGTAATCCCACTAGGTAGGGTCTAGGGAGGATAGAGTGTAAGCGTACCTTCCCCCACCTCTACATCGTGGAGGTAGAGAGGTTGTTTCTGAAAGACCCTCGGCTCAAGTAACTCATAACAAAGCAAACACGAAAGGTAATGGTGTTGGTGAAAAAAAGGAATGTACAGTAAAGAATTGTGCAAATCTACAAGCAAGTCTTTTTGGTGAAGCACAAACAGCTTTCTACTGATCACAGTGCAAAATTTATAGTATAAATCAGCTTTCTACTGATCACAGTGCAAAATTTATGGTATAAATCAGCTTTCAACTGATCACAGTGCAAAATTTATGGTATAAATCAGCTTTCTACTGATCACAGTGCAAAATTTATTAAATCAGCTTTCTACTGATAATTTTGAGATAAACAGTAACTAAAAAAAATTGGAGAACCAAATTCTAGCGAAAAAATGGAAGAGCGAATTGATGCTCTATATCCAGATTTCTGAGCTGGACTACTCCAGCACTAATCATCTATGAGTATATACATTGTGACCTATCACACATTGCCAGCAAAGCTAATCCGAAATTTTACATCAGAGCATTGCCTTGGAACCCTCTTGTGCTATTGTTTTGTTTTAGTTTATAGGCTTTCATGCAGATACACAGGTACACCCTGGAAGCCTTTGATGGTCATTCATATTTCATGTCAGGGGCACTCTCCTGTTGAAGAGCAGACCTGTGGTGGGAGCTCCCTTCATTTCTTCAGGAACTGTTTGACCCGTGGTGGGAGCTCCCTTCATTTCTTCAGGAACTGTTTGACCCGTGGTGGGAGCTCCCTTCATTTCTTCTGAAACTGTTTGACCTGTGGGCAAAGCTCCCTTCATTTCTTCTGTAACTGTTTGACCTGTGGTGGGAGCTCCCTTCATTTCTGCTGGAGCTGTTTCTTGGTATCATGCATACTGCATTAGCAAAGAAACTGCAGTGGAGGTGTACTTGATGTGTTCTAACCTCTGTTGAGCGACTGGCTTTCACATTGATCATTAAAATCACCTCTTCTTCTCTTGTCTCCTTGGACCATTTGGTTGGGGAAATAACATCAGCAGTATCTTCTGAATTACGGAACTCTTCTTGATGCACCAAGATCTCAGCATCTTGAGCAGATTTGATCATGCCAGCTGCAGGTGTGACCTGAATCAGACAGAATTATAAGATGGCATTACTTGCAGAAGAGGTCTCCTTTCAGTTTAGAGAAGAGTATAAAATGGTAATTTACTATTTTAGTAAAGAAAATATAGTATTGTGAGCTCAGACTCTTGGACAAGCATGCTTTTTGCATCGTTTACAGTGTCGCTACATGTTACAAAATGTATTATGCAAAAAGAATTTCGCCTTAATCCATTATATGATGATAACCCATAATTGTGGTGTTAGAAGCCAAATATCCGAGAAAAGGAACATCCAACCATTGAAGCTTGAATTTATTTTAGGCTCTTATCATAACCAGTGAACTTTCATATGGATAAATAGATTCACCAAAAAGTAGTTTTCTTAGGGCTCAAGAAGAGGTGATTGTTCAATAACCCATGGACCTTGAAATTACCTCAAGCCAACGGGGAAAGCAAAAGGAACCCCTGGGACGATACTCTGATGTTTGCTTGTCCTTGTTGATAGCTGATTGATCTTGACAAGTGATTTGGAAAAAAACATTGTCTTGTGTACTTCTGTTGGTAATTATTAAGCTGAATGTTTCTTGATTCTGAAGAAATATCTGGCTGGTACTGACAGCTACTTCAGGTATATAACGCAGTTCTTCCCGTAAAGACCTGATTTTATTGTTGTACTGGAAAATCTTCCCAAACTCTTGTCTCCTTACTGATCTATCTACACGGGAAACTTCAACATTAAACTTGCACCGCACCGGCTTGTGATCACTATCTGTCACTTCCATGCAAGCATCATACCTGTCACATAAGTGAAATCAGTTTCTACGCGAAGCAAGAAAGACCTACTTGAAGAAAGCCCTGAGAAAACCTACTGTAAAATGGAAGCAGCTACAGGGCATGCTAAACTACATTCCATAGAAGGAGCTTCCCTGCTATCTCGATATAGCACTCGGTCACACCAAGCTGGAATTCGTTTCTTCTCCCCAGAATCATATCCTAAAGTGGAAAGAGAAAATGTCTTTCAATGTTTGACATTTCATGCATTAAGCAATACAATCCAAAAGGGAAATCTTAAACTGGTTGTTGGACATATCTTTGTCATTATAACACACTATAAACAGCTTAATTACTATTTAGCAAAGTGTAAGAAAGTAAGACGTTGAGTCACATGTTAATCATTACAAATAAATTTCACCTCCTAATCCTGGTTTCCCCTTTTCAAACTTGTAAGTTGGAGGAAATTTGATGATTGCTTCACGCATCCCTTGGAAAACTTTTCCAGCTTTCATTTCTGCTCTTAGTTGATCTTTCTCTCTAAGCCATTCAAAGCATCTTTGTGAGACAAAGTCCCTTACTTCGTCATAAGATATTCCAAAAAGACGATAATTAAGATCCCCAAAGAAAATCACCATATCAGCTTCAGCAAGGTCAGGCTTTCTCTCATCAGGATTAATTGCTGCAGCCTGTTATTATAGAGGAAGTCAAGCTTTAGTTCAGTAGAAGAAGATAGTATGAAACTGATGAATACGAATACCACGTCATACATCTGTACCACGAAGCATTTGAGCAGCAGATGACACACCAGCTGCAAGAGAGAGGATCCATGGCAGGCCAGAAGAGTAAAGCAGCCACAGTAAATATGTGGAGAAGACAAGAGAGCAAGTCAAAAACAGGTATCGCAGCATACCAGCAGCATTGCCAAGAAGGTTAGAGGATCGAGTGAAAGCCATTGTTCTATATATATGGTCAAAATCAGCGTTGCGGCGATTGACTGCTTCTAAATGTGCTGCAAAGTGACAGTTCACGAAGCACATAATCCGATCAAATACTCTTAACCTCAGACCTACTCCACCCTGCATTATAATTGTACAACCATAAAATTGTGGCAGTTTATTCCCTTTTCTAGGGAAAACGACAATAATTTAGATTAGAAGATGAAGCCCTTATATGTTGTCTCAGAGTCTCAATCATCTTCATTACCTCAGCTTGAATGACAACCAAGAATTTTATCCAATTTGAACACTTAAATAGCTTGACATGACAAGATCAATATTAACAGTAACAGATACTTACCTTATTACCAATGGCGTGTCCTAAACCACATGCAACTGCCGCAACGTCAAGATCCCCCACATGTGCTCTAAGAGTTTTTCTCACCCTAAGTTAAAGATTAACAATCAATAGATCAACTATGCCTCAATCCCAACTCAGTTGAGTTAAGTTAAATACTGTTAGTGAAAGAAATATTTTAGTAGTATGATTAAGCAGGAGCCAATGGAAGAAATACTTCATCCAGTCCAGTCAGAAAGGTGAAGTTTTTCGATGCATGGGTTTTTTATGAGGTAGAGCTTGAACTTCAGCTTAAAAATGGAGAATAGCTCATTAAAGTAACCATACTAGTTCTTACCAGATAGCAATAAGCAGGCCAGCTAGTTGTCTTGATCCTACCCTTTCAAAAGTTGATTCTTCGTCCAAAGTCTTCCCTATTGCGTCCTGCCACCATTGCCCACTGGAAGTTCCTTCTAGTCCTACCTACAGTTGACACTGTGATCAGGATAATGCTATGCACAGTAGATAAGATCAAGATAGCACAAGGTGTCACTATCGACATGGGTCCCAATATGGGTATCCTCGATCATCAATTCTATCAAACACAAAATCGAATTAATGATAGACTTGGAACTATCAAAAGAGATGCAAAGAGATAAAGTATTGCTAATTAAATTGTGTAGGTTATCCTGTTCACCGCCAAGGTTGTGAGCTAGTAGTATACTGGGAGTCTCCCACCCAATAGGTGTGGGTTTGATTCCCACTTCCATGATCCTCCTAGATAATAAACTTTTTTATTTAAAATGTCATCCAGTACAAAACCTTCTGCACTCAATGATTGCTTCTTGAAATGCAAAAGTTCCTTTAGTGGATCTAGAATTCTACCTCATGACATATACAATGGTAGAGCATCTTAATGTTAGCAATTTCATGTTCCCAAATCTCTTAATCATGCTTCAGTTATTTGATAAGCAATCAGAGACAAAAGACACTATCTTGTCAAATCTTTTCGCTGTGGATTCTTGACCTTTTTGGCCTGAATAATAGATAGCTCAAGTATTTTAGTTAACTATTTTCCTTTTCAATTGGATGACACAATTACCAGTTGCAGGTGGTATTTCAATTAAATCAGCTAGGATCCTTATAAGATCTGTTAGAATGTCTCGCAGTGCTTGAGGGAATGGGATGTTGTTTCCTTATATGGACTTGGATGACCCTCACGTCATGAGCTAGTTTTTGAGGTAGAAATTACGTACCGTTCTCACGGTACATTTCTTTACATGGTATATGATGAAATGTGTGACCATCTCATCCAAAAGTTTAAGTTGTTAAACAAAGCACACTTTTTCATGATCCAAGCACGTGGAAAGTGGATGGCAGTGAGACTCGAACTCACGACTTCTGCCTGCTCTGATACCATGTTGAAACGTGTGACCATGTATCTAAAAGTTTAAGCTGTTAGGGAGAGCACATCTTTTACTTTTTTAATTATTTTTCAACAGTATTAGAGTTAGACTCATCTCAACTCTTAGTTATATTGGACTCATATGTTATATTGTCCATGCTCCAAATCTCTAGCCGGGGCATGCAGGGATAGAGTGTTCCACATTTGTTGAGGGTATGGGCTGTTGTTTTCTCATAGATATATGGTTTTTGACAACCATCATCTCATGAGCTACCTTTCTTGATTGAGTTAGGTGCAAGGTCATTTTCTTTACAAGATATAAGGGGTGTGCTTTGATAGCTTACAGTTTCTTTTGCAGCAGACATCGCAAGAAAACCTGCTCCCATTTCTACTTCTTGCAACCCAACTACAACAATCCCAACATCCAAAATGGCAGAACCCAGCCAAGTTGCCAGTGCTTCCTGTGAGGTTTTTTCTTCACCAACATTCCACGTGCCAACCAGAATCCTAAAATTTTCCCGTCTGGTGTATAAATATCTTCTCTTAGCTCTTTCTGATTGTAATATGTTATCAATAGGTCCTGGAGTGGTGAGGGTCCATCCACGTATACCTCCGTGATTAGCCAAGCTAAAAACATAATCACCGCCAACTGCCATTTTTATTACAGGCCCGTTGTGAGCAACCCAATCAGCTAGCAGGTTCCCTTCAAGGTCCAGCACCAGTACCGTACCACTTACATAGCCAACCCATATTACAGGACCATAAGCACATAAGCATAGAACAGCACAACGATGATGAAGGAAATCTTGCAAACGGTTTCCATTCCCATCCCACTGCACAAGTAAGCCATTTGAACATCCACTCCAAATCATTCCATCAGATGCAAGCACAAGGGCCTCTGTTTTTCTACTATCTTCTGCAAATGCCCCTGACCCCTTTGTTGCAACTCGACGTACTGCACCGGCAGCTCCCATTATAGCATTGCATGAACGCTGGAAAAAGCTACCTCCTTGTGACTTTTCTTTTTTAGATTTGGAGGCAAGCTTGACATTACTCTCATCTTCCACTGCTTGGTCTGGCACAGATGACATATCAACCCCATTCTCAATCTGACCATCTACATTATACACTTTCAGGAGTTCCCTGGTTCGTGCATCCCTGCAGTTTTTGAACTATCAGGGTAATTAGTGGCTAAGCAATTATCTAAAAGGAAAGTCTTACCTCTTCTCTAATGAATTAACATAGAACTAGTACATACATCATATTCATCTGGAAGCAATGTAGAGGAACATACCATAATGAGAAGGATAAAGATCCAGATGCCCACACTTTTGCTCTTACATGATCAGAGAGCAAACACTGCACATCAGAAGACGAGATGTTACATACACCATTAACTGTAACTTGGCTTTTAAGGTTAACGCATTCCCTTTCCACAAGTAAAGAAGCCATATGTGATTCGTCTGGTGATAGAGAGAGAGATTTCTGTACTGCTTCCCGTGGCCAAACCTTTATGATGCCACCTTCAAATCCAGACCATATATCACCTGGACCAAGAAGCAAGTAGTCATGATATATTTTTCCTTGGAACACTATCAGAAGCAAAATAAAGCTAAGATAAGCTAGTGAGGTTTCACAGAGAACAGTAAGACAAGATAAAGAACTTTGAAGCACAAATTAATATCAATCCACGAGAAAAGAGGCAGCCATGGTTTTATGGGTTTATGCTAAAGTGGCAGAACCTTCCAAGTCGTAACCTGGATATGTCACTTCAAATGCAGCATTATACAACTGTGTTGTGTGTATTTACATGTTTTGCTAATTGTATGACTTGAAGCACAAAAATTACAGCTGGACAGAAGTATAAAGCAGAAGACAAACACACCGAAGATTAGCTTTGCCTACATTGGTTATTATCTTTTCCTCATCATGGTTATACAAATCACTGGAGAGACCTTTGCACTAATACAGCCATTGCAAGCACGCTACCTTTTTTTTTTGGAGGAAGGTGATAGTGTATTCATCATCAGCACAAAGCTGTGCTGTGAGGCGATTTACAATTCCAAAAACCATAATTATACCCCTGTTCATCTTACAAGGACTTTAGAACTCTAGAAATGTTTCAGCTTCATCTACATAACTTTCTTTACACCAAAAGTGAAATAAAAGGACAGCCCGATGCTCTAAGATCCCGACATGCGCCGGGTGCGGGGAAGAGACGGATCACAAAAGGGTCTATTATATGCAGCCTTACCCTGCATTTCTGCAGGAGACTATTTTCACAACTCGAACCCTTGACCTCCTGGTCACCAAAAGTGAAATAGTAATATACAGTTCATCTTGACCCTTTGAATTGTGCAATGTGTATCTTCAAAACACCTAGCAAGCACATAAGTATCTTGATCAGAAGATCTTGTTGGAAATAAGCTTATTTCCAAGGGTTGGAAGTCTTAAGAGTATGGACTAGAAACTTCCAATGACACATCTCAACCTTAAGATAATAAATCTAGAAGACCACCTCTTTCAGTGAAATGTGACCTAATAAGAATTTCAATAATGTGATCAGAATGATAAACACTGATAAGGATCATAATTTTTAATTAATAGATGAATTGAAAACATGAACAAGGAAAAACTAGATATTACCATAAGAAGATATCACCAATGAAAGAACGGGACCACGATGAGCCTGCCAGGAGAGGCCTTCCTTGAAAAGGGAATCATCAGAATTAGGCTGGTCCGTTCTCCAAGACCTAATCTTGCCATCCTTATGTCCACTCCAGATCAACTTATTCCCAGAATCATCCATCAAGCATAATGTGGGAGATGTATCAACAAACTCATAAAACGGTGCTGCATCTTCATCCCCTCTCCTTTCCTGTCCTCCAATTCCCATACCAGGCTCATATTGATCTGAAAAATTCCACACTCTAACCCCAGATTCTTGCCCTGCCCATAATTGTGTCTCTGTACAGGCAATGGTCCTCAAAAATTTCCCAACCTGCATTATTATTTAAAATTTAAAAGAGAAAATGAAAAAGGATAATAAGGAGAAACAAACTACAGAAGCTCATGCATTACTCATCAAAACATTCTATCCATTTCGGATACAGTTCAATTGATATCCGACTTCTTTTTTCTTTTGGATGATGCACATTCAAATACTGTGTCCCCGACATGTGTTCCTTTGTTTCTACAAACAAAACTAGTACATTGGTTGTGTTTGGTATGATGTTTCTTGAAGCAGTCATTATAGTATTTTCGTGTTTTCTCCACAGAAAATGTTTCACCAAAGAGACAATAATTTTATCACATATAGGTGAGTGCCATTAATTTTTTATAATCGTGGTATCCGAGCCAGCTTTCATGTACCTCGACTAATTCCACAGGGTACCTTGTACCCCCACCAGCACTAGAAAAAAGCTGACACATCTCATGGATGTCATTTTTGTTTTACAAGTATTTCCAAGTCTTACTCCATATCACTTGTTTTAACCAACACCTATATCTTGTTGTTAACCTTAATGCTAAAAATGATAACATAACATCATTATCATACCCTGTCTTCCTCCTAATACCATTACTACATGTCAAATAGATTAATAAACAACAAATAATTCCACATGGTGAAACATTTCGTTCATAAAAAAAGTTGCCCATGATGAGATAAATAACGCATTTTGTCACCTGGGTTTCTTTGAGTGGATGTGGCCGGAGCTCAAGGTAAGTTGGACGGGCAGGATGTAGAGGGGCACGAGCTGGTACCTTAAAGCTTCCGACTCCACCACCACTTCCTTGGAACTCCGGCAAAGGCGATTGATGATTATCATCTGAACCGTCCGCGGCAAGCCCAAAGACTTCAATCTTCTGATTAACCAAATTGGATCCTCCATCGTTGTATAATTCTTCTGGAAAACCGTAATCATTATTGTGAATGATGCTATCATCAAAGCTGCGTTTGCGTAGGTGAACGTGGGGGCGCTTATGGTGCGTCCCCGTATATGTCCGCATCTCCTTGCTGTAATAAACCTTTTCTCGAGCAGGTTGTGTGCTACTCGGATTCTGATCCGATCCATGCACATCATTGTGTTTGATTTCATCCATGTAATCAAATATAGCACTAAATTTCAATTCCCAATCAGTGGCATTTGTCCGTTAAAAAAAACTTGAGATTCGTGTTAGCTTTCTTTTCTGAAGCAGTGATCATAAAGAAAAAATTTTCAAGACTCTTATCTTTTACTCATGAATCTTTCAAATAAAGGAAGAAACAAAGCATGAACATGCATGAAGAAGAGAAAGATCGGAAGAATAAGTCAAAAAATTCGAATCAAAATTGGGATAAGTATGAAGAATAGATCAAAGTGAGTGAAGCAGAGAGAGGGGACATGCATTGGAAGAGGAGCAGAGTTCGGGGGAATTGTGGAGGAACCGTAATTTGTATTTTAGGATTAGGGTGTGTTGTTACGTACCAAAATGGTTTTCGTGTAAAATAGTTTTCTAGATAAACATGTGTATTTTTTTTTAAAATATGTTCGATACGTAAATAAAAAAATATTATTATAAAAATATTTATATAGATGATCGAGTGGTTTTAGATGATCGAGTGGTTTGGCCTATGGAATGGGCTGAAAATAAGGTAGATTAAGAAATAGAGAGTTCACGAATAATGTGAAAAGTCAATTGCATAAACTTGTTAAGAAGAAAAAATAGGAGGAAGTACTATTTTATACTCCTCCATTTTAAATATTTATGAATTATTGTAATTTTATACATTTTTAAGAAAATTATTTATTTTTAAAAAATATATTTAGCTTGTAAACGTCTTTTTGAGAAAAATTATTCATTTAAATTTCTAAAAAATAGAATATATTTTTATTAATTTATTTCTTAATAAATCATAATAATATTCACTTAGACTCAAAGTTTATATGACATATTTAAAGGAATAAGGAAATTTATTTTTCAATCACATTTGGATCCTTGGCTATTTTTCCGATCCAAAATTGACCAAACCACCTATAGTGTTAAAATCAATTTATGCGCACCTTGACTTTAACCAACACCCAATACGTATGGCTTTAACCGTGACAGGTGTTTTGCGCAATATATGTCTACGTATGGCTTTAACCGTGACAGGTGTTTTGCGCAATATATGTCTACGTATGGCTTTAACCGTGACATGTGTTTTGCGCAATATATGTCGATAGTTCCTCAAGCTTAGGAACATGATCATTAACAACGGCGATAATAAATACTCAGTATAATCTCACAAGTAGACTTTGTAGAAGATGGTGTATATACAAATCTTACCCGTACCTTATTAAAGACAGAGAGGTTGTTTCCAAAAGACCCGGCTCAAGTAAAACTTGTAGTGACTCATTTGGACAATCTAAGACGTGAGATAAGTCCTTACGAGAATGTTTCAGAATCATACTGAAACAAGAATAATTACTTTCTTTCTTGCATAATACAAAAGTAGCAGAGTTATAAGAAACTGGTAGGACATGAGAATGAAAACAGTGGTAAATGACTTGGTATGTGTCAACAACTCACAAAAGCACTGTACAAATCAGACCCCCAGAAATACAACCATAATTTCCACGAGAGATGAGATAGAAATGTCGAAAGATTACAAATTCTTAGCATCGAGAAGACTTTCATAGCACTCTGAAACTGGACATTCTTTTAGATAGTTTCACCGAATTTGAACTTATGAACCAACCAAGTTGCGCTGGAATCAAGCAGGTATTGGTTCCTCCAAAACTGTGCAAATTTGAACAAAAAACTCAGAAGACTAGATAATTTAGAAAAGATGTTTGTTTGTTTGTTTTTGTGTGTGTGTGCGCGCACGCAAGAATAAGGAAGAAAAAAAATAGTAACCTTTCTTTTGCACAGATACACCAGCTGAAGTATCTTGAGTGTCCTCAATAATAGCTTCTGCGATGACTGGTGCTTTAGTTGGTACATCCGGTAGATCCAGTTTCTCTTCAACGTTCTCAGCAGAAGGTACTGCAGAAGGAATTTCTGGCAGATCTTGAAGTGTTAACTGTACAAATTTTTCACCATCAGGTAAAATATTAGTAATTCTTTAGAAAATGACAGAGACAGAGACCACAAGATTCAAAAGTTTCTTTACTTTCTTAAATTCCATGCACAGTCAAACTAAGACAAAATATGAAATGGAGGGAGCATCATTATATGAAGGGATGGGAAAATAATAGCTTTCAAGGTTTCCAAGGCATCTAGACCTCTAGGTGGAATTATAACAGTGTCTTATTCAATATCTGCAAGTTTTTGCTTCCCTATAAGGAGAAAGCATCAATAATAACTAAAAGAGTACTATACAAGAATTCCATAATGTTGTAGTGATAGCAAAGGTGATCATTTAATGCGTTGATTATCCCTCGACCAGAAAACAGAAGTATATCCCAGAATAAGTAGACGAATTAAGATGATTGTGGTGGAAAAAAATTAAGGTAATTTGTAGTTTAAGCAGAAATAGCCACAGCGAAGCCGTTATGGTGTCATCAACAGAAAGTGCATATACAAAGAAATGACCTAAGTTTTAGCAAAAATTGACTGCATAAAAAGTAGACATACCTGAGATTCCAGATTCTCAAATTCTGCTAAAACTTCCTCCTCATCTTCAGCAGATAGCTTCTCTCCAAGTATAGCATTGACTTCCTGCAAAGGAATACAAACAGTCACGCATAAAAAAAGACAAAATAAGAAAGGGAGTGGTCTTCACTGTTGAGCTGATCTCTTCCCATATTGCACTTGCTACCGACTGTGAGAATAAGCAGCACTACGAATATATGAAATAGAATATTGCTGTCTCTCAAACTGAATACTGTAAATTTAGAAAAAAGAGAGAGAAGCGAATACATGTATATAGATCTGGAGAAGGTAAGTGAAAGCTAGAAGCGCAGAAGCAAAAATATACACGGGCATACAATTAAGAAACCCTCCTTCCCCCAAGAGAAACAATCTTTCATCTCAGGAAACCATAAACATAATACCTAGTCAAATTATTTGATCAAAGACTAAAGTGCATCATCACTGATCCCTTTCTCCAAGTAACTTCTTTTTTAACAAAATTGTTTCGCAAATTGCGAAAAGGTTAGTCAAAGGGAGCTCAGTGGACAAGTGCCTAGAGGCTGAATCTAATTGGAAGCAACTCCTCGGGGCCACCTCAAGCATTGTAGTCATGCAGGACGTTTCTTGTTCAAGTTAATCTATCCTCGACTTTTAATACCCTTCTACCCCAGAAACTGTAGGAACATACAATACATAGGTAAGAGCAATTACAGGGATAATATCAAGAAACTTCCTTCCTGATGGAAAGAAAATCATTTCAGGAAATAGATCGAGGAGTGACGGTTCCATCATATGACAAGAATAAAAGAGCATGCAAAGAGAATATCCTTAGCTGGAAACAGCCACCAGATTCTGAGACGAGAGTCAGAAGGCACAGGACAACTCTGCTAAATATGGAGGAGGTCCATGACTATTGGGTGGTGTCAAATTCTAACTGATTCAAGAGATTTGTACACATTGAATCCAGGAAAGGTAACAGGATTTGTCCATTATTATACTGGAGATAATCAGATACCAGCTAGTAGGGTATAGCAGCAAAACTAAAAGTTAAAAAGATCATTGCAACAATGAGCTAACCCAAGTGGGAGCAGTGAACAATGGTGATTGAAGGTGCGGAACAATGATGATTGAAGGTAATACAGGGGATGATATAGATTTAAAATCACATTGAAAGAAGTGTCACAAGACCTACAATCTCTTGGAATCCATGCACAATTAGTGCAAACTAGAGCACAATAGAGAAAAAGATTCATTATGGCAATACCAACTAGTTGGGACTAAAGTTTAGCCATGTTGGTACATTTACATTAAGAATAACGATTATTATGAGTCTTTTGTCTAGTTAGAGATTTGTGTCAAAAAATGTAGAGAATTTCTACTGCTAGAGAACCTAAGTTCTTTTAAATTCGATTGATAAAGGTCAGCAACAAAGTTAATGAGGATTCATAAAGTTGAGCTAACTACTTGGGATTGAGACATCATTATTCTGGTTGTTTAAAGTAGGATTCCATTAATATGAAACTGGGGGGGAACCCCTTATACAAAATAGAGTAGAGAATCTCAACCGAAACACGAGATTCTCAACAAATAACATCTTTACATGTTTTCCAGATTTTTAGATTCAATAACATTTATTTCAGATTATGTTGTATCTTTTATATTCAGATTTTATCTCCGATCACTATCTCCATCTCCAACTGTTATCAACTAGACTTAGTTTGGTTTTGATTCGTGTATTTAGATACAGATAGAGCCTTAATCCTATCAAAAGTTTTAGCTTGTTTGAGGCTCTTATTCTATTTAGTAGGACACCTTTGTACTTTATATATACATGAATTCTACCCTATTATAATCTCTCCTCTTAAAATTCTCTCTCCCTCCACTTATCCTTTCTTTCCCTGGTCTTTCCATCTTTGTCCCATCCCCCTTGCTGTAATTTCTTTCCTGCTAACTTTCTTTCTCCTCCGCTTTCTAATTTCTTCCCCTTAATTTTCTCTCATCTCTATTCTGGTATTGCATCAAAACTACTCTGCTATACATGCATGAATGAACTCCCAAATGTCAAGACTAATTAGACACAATCAAATATAAATGAGCAGGAGATTAGATATCAAAAGAGCTTACGTCTTGATAAGCTTTTGCCTCTGCAGTATCATCCATTAACTTTTGAACATCCTCTAGGTTGATCTCACTTTGTATTGCTTTGATTGCATTATTTCCAGTTTTCAAACTCTCAAAGACAGCCTTCTGCTTGCTTGTCAGTTCAATATCTGCCAACTAAAAGCATTTGCACATAGAATCAGAAAACAATTTAAATGCTTAAAAGAAAAGGTCATTTAGAATGGTAGTAAAAGTATGGAACTGAAGAAAAGGACATTTAGAATGGTGATAAAAGTATGGAACTGAATTAAGAAAAATTACTTACTTGCTGCTCAACATTTATGAGCCAGACATCAACTTGCTTTAATAGTTCTTCTTGCACTTTCTTCTTTTTCAATGCTAAAAGGGCCCTCTCTTTCTTCTTTTCGCGTAGCAAGTCTTTTGCAGCTTGTTTCTCAGCATCAATAACGGCATCCAGCTGAAAGCAAAGAATAACAGAAGGGATTAAGAGGTGCAAAACCAACACGTGCATCCAGCAGAATATTTCTTGAAGACATCTTGTAAATAAGTCCCTAACTGGAGTCTTTGGCACCAAGAAAAAGGAGAGAACCTTTAAGAGGTTGTTGGTTTGAAGACAAATTATGCTCGGATTAGTTATACTATTATAACTGTTTGGTTTGTTGTATTAAAAATAATATGCATCGCATAATTTCTAAGAAGAAATTGTTTGTTTCCTTCTCAAAAAAAATAAGAAGAAGAAATTGTTTGCTTACCAAAATACCCTCTACCTTATTTAGTAGGAAAAAGGTTTAAAGGACCTCACAGATATTTTTGTCATTTTCATTGTTTTATCCCGGGATGACTAATCCCAGTATTATTAAAGCCACCCTCTGCCAAGGATAACTTATCCTGGTACTAATTACTAATCATGATATAACTTATCCCAGCATTAGTAACCAAACAAGGGATAAAGAAGTACTAAATTTTTATCCCAGAACTATCTATGTTTATCCAGCATACCAAACTACCCCTAAGTTCTTAAGGTGGACAATCATCTTGAACCTTCTTTTAACAGAATTCCTAGAAACTTCCCCTACCTCATGTAGAATTAATTTATACCATTTTTGTATTTTATTCCTCTATTACTTCAATTTTTTTTTAAGGATAACTTCCCAGAACTATTAAAATTTGCTGCCTGTCCAGTTCCATTGATACCTGAGAATGTCATTTTTTAACAGAGAATATGATAACGCTCTGGTAGTTCAAGGTCGAGATAGTGTTGGTCAACCAATTAATGTGGCTTGTGAGGTACAGCAATTATTAGGAAATAATTGAGTTAGGGCTGTAGCTATAAGTGCTACAGACGGTCTAACGAGAGGAATGGAAGTGATTGACACAGGAGCTCCTATAAGTGTTCTGGGACTTGAGGTTTTGTATAGAAGTTAATTGCTCTGAACTAGAGGTAGTATGTCAGCTTATATCTAGGCGAAGATTTAGGCAATTCACAGATTCCCTTTTCTGGCTTGAAGAAAAGAAAAGAAAGTTCTCTATTAGGTCATGTATAACCTTCTTACGTCCAGGAACAGATTGTTTCCTTGGATGGCAATTATAGAAACCAAAAGCTCCATAGAAGGCTCCCTTTTCTTATCATCAGCATCATATGAAGCAGTATTTACTCAAGTCTCAAACAACTTCTACAAAAGTGAAAAAACACTGTATGATAGATATTACATTTCCAACTAGAACCACTGTATAGTAGATCTTTTATATGTCGAAAGCAAGAACAAGCTGTCAAACATCTCTTCCTGCCCGATGAAATGGCTACTGAGATGAAGAATGGGTAATGTGTACAGTAAATTGTTAGAAATATTATGGGTAATGCAAGTTCAGTTGCTAATTGTTTCTCAATGCGGAAAAGCTGGTTGATTCATTCAGAAACATAGAAACTTCGTATACAGCTCCTCTACGCATCATACATTGTGGTTGAGGAAGAACCAACAACAACAACTATGCCTCGGTCTCAAACAAGTTGGGGTCGGTTATATGAACTCCATTTGAACTCATTGCATGTCAATATTATGCAAATAGAAATAGAAAGAACTAATACTTCCTAAACGTAGTTGTTGTTGAAAGACTTGATAAAAAACATATAGTTCCACAACTTAATCTCAAAATCATAAATCTAGCATTGATATCATTGCTGAGTTATAATTGTGCATTGCAATAAACACCCAAAACCTTCTTGCTGAGAATTTCATAGTTTCACCTTATAATTCTCCAAAATACCAACCCCCGAAAACACACACAAAAAAAAATCAAACCCAAAGACTATCCATGATCTATCATTCTTTTGTTCCATTTGCTGCAAAGAATTGACTAAATTAAGCAATTTAAGTTTAGCCCACCGAAAATGAAACTGCAATTAGAATTTGAAAAAGGGGGGAAAAATGAAATTCCATATACATAATAAGAAATGAGAAAGGCTATACCTGTTGTTGATATTGGGCAAGCTTACGCCTTTGAGTCTTCAAAGAAAGAATCGCTCTATCAACTTCGGTGATCTTCGGTTTCTTCACAAATATATTTCCCATCTCGCAAATTCAACACCCACCAGGAAAAAACAAAAAGCAACAAAGAAATTGAAGACCACCAAAACCAAAAAAATATTATTTTAGAACAAGAACGGGGTCTTGCATCTCTGTGCAAATACCCTTTTGATGAAAAACAAAAAAACTAAACCCCAGCCTTAGATATTCGTAATTGACCTCCCTATGAGCTGAAACAAGGATATGAAAATATGAAAATCAGGGGATCGGAGAGTCCCCGATGACGATCCGGTGGACAAAAGGGGCAAACTATATCAACGGAGAAATGCAGAAAATCTATAGGAAAAGAAGAAAAATGATTGTGTACAAATCAATGTTCCTGTCGTGAGTTCCAACTTTTTCTTTAATCTTTTTGGGGGCGTGAGCCGTGAAGGTAGAAGAGGAAAGGGTTCTTGTAATGGAGTCTTTTTTAACAAAATAGTCCCTTATATTTGGTAGTATGTTTAATATCATCATTCTAAATATACTCTCACACATATTTCGTCCTTAAAATTTAAGAATAAACATAATTTAATGTTTAAGATATCCAAAATTTTGTGGGAATTCGTAAGAAGAATCCAATCTCAGAGTTTTTAGACGCTACTGTGTCTTAAACATTAAATTATATTTGTATAAAAGGCAATATATTTGCGACATCAAATATTGTCTTCAAATTTCATACATTCGAGAAATAAAGAGGAATAAAATTATACTCATAAATATTTATCAATTAAAAATATATATTTTTTATATTGTCGTTGCAGTTTATTTTATTTTCATACTTCAAAAATCTATTGCAAACAAATTGGTACTCCAATGGAGCCAAATCTGTCCTTCATATCTTCTTTCACAAATCTCTCCTCTCATTCGGATAGAAGAATCGAGAGAAGAATCAAATTGTACTTATAAATATTTATCTATAAAATCTCTTTTTTCTTCATATTTTGTTTGTCGTTGCAATTTATTTTTCGTACTTGAAGAATTTGTTACAAACATATTGGCATGTCCAGTGAAACCAAATATGCCCTTCATTTTTTCTTTCACAATCTCTTCTCCCACAAATCAGATTTTTGCAAATATGAAGTGTTTTAAGTCTCGTCTTTGAGTTTCATCATCTTGAGTGATTTAAGTCTTATTTTTGAGTTTCATCAAGTCTATACTCCAATAAGCCTTGAAGTAGGGGGCATATGTAGACATCGAAATTTTGTGGTAAGAAACGAACTCAACCTCAGTTAGGAGGTTCAAATCATTCTACATTTGAGAAATATAATTTTTTTAATTGTTAAATACTTAAGAAATATGCTACAGCCAACCCTTGAATAGTTGAGAAATTTTAGAGAGAAGAATCAAGGGAAAAATATAATTGTACTCACAAATATTCATTAATAAAAT
>JACEIK010003620.1:10976-28483 GCA_018107945.1 Datura stramonium | reverse complement strand
CTTATAATTTGTTGCAAATACTGATAATTTCACCCTACCAAATTAGTTATTAATTTGTTGCACTTTTAAAAAATTTAGTCAAACACTAATTGTTAATTAAAAGTGTTTTTTAAATTGTAAAAGGGTCATAATTGCCTTTGTATTTTTAGAAAAAAAGTTATATTTAGCCCTCGTCATACTTTATTGATATATTTGTCCTTATCATCCAATTTTGAGCACATATTGCTCTTGGACCGTTAACTGTCATTTTTCCATCCTTACTATCTTACGTGGCGGCGTCTACATGATGTCTACGTGAATATATTTTTATTCAAATTAAAATTTTCTCTTAATATAATTTTCTACCTGACCCAATATGTATGTCACACCTCAAAATTTGAGAAAGCGGGAGCGGTACCCAATGTCTCACTTGACCGGACAAAACTTGCATCTTAACAACACAACTAACAAAATAAGTCTGAGCTAATGAGACTCGACATTGAAATCCAACTCACAACTATAAGAAAGAAAATCAGGTGCACCAAATAGTCTATATACAATAATCAGAATGGAAGTTGGCCATAATCCAAAACATATATACACAATTAATAGGCTAACAAGGCCGAAGTCTGGAAGCTACAACTATACAAGATAGGGCCGATAACGCCTACACCAAACATCACAAATCACAACACAAGTCTACGAGTCTATAAGAATGTGACAACAATTATACAATTGGGACAGGACTCCGACATATCCATCAAAGTATATATGCATAAAAGCAAAATAAAAAGGTAACTCTAGATGACATGGAGCTTATCACCAAGTTGGAACTCCACTCAGCTAACAAGGATCACAAGCAACCTAACAATTAACACTTGTAGGCATGAGATGCAGTGCCACCAGGCACAAGGTACTGAGTATGTAAGACAATAGAATGGATAGAAAGAATATAATAGAAATAAAAATTGAAACAATACCAAAAACTAACCACAACCTGCATAACAACAACGTTAGTCCAAACCACCTTACCTGCCCCTACTCTAGGCCTCACAATTAGCACCACAACCTCAGTCAGACACTTGCTCATATATCCAATATACAGCTGATTAGAATATGCAAATAATTTGTATGCAATGCATTAATGCAACACACAAAATTGACCTTGTTGGAGCGTACTTCATGGCCTTACAGGTTCACAATATTCACAAGCTTAACAATGTAAAAATGAATTCACGGACTTTCAGGTTAGCGACTATCCACATACTCAACCATGCCAGAATGAACTCATGAACTTGAAGGTTGGCCAGATACACAGCTCGACCATGCCGGAATGAACTATCCGGGAGGTGGTCTCATGGACCTGCTAGTCCTTGCAAATTCCGAAGGTGAAAACATGCAACAAACATATGAATATATATATATATGCACAATATACAGCTCATCCCAATACATATACAAATCTGACGTCTTAATACAATTTATCGTCACGCGAACAACACGTATAAGAATATTCATATCCCATCTCAATTCCACAATCGACCACAAGACCACATGTAAAAAAATTACAGGCCACAAGTATCACGATCCCTTCTCGACTTCACAACCAATCGACATACCACCCATTATGTATACCCACACTCGACACTGAGCCACACAACCAACCATAACTCTTGGAAGAATACAACATAACAACATAGCAACAAGAGGATCACAAAGAGACTTTAGACAACCACAAAAGCATGATAACACAGGGAATCGAAATTTAATGGACAAAGTACTGAAAAGGAAATGAATAAGTCGACAACACTGAGCTAAGCCGAAATCCACTCTCTTAGCCACAAAGATATTTTAAGTGGCATATTTTGGTTGGGCATGAAGTTTAAGAAATATGAGAAAAGTTTTAAAATTTATGGTTTAAAATAAGTCATAGATATTTGTGTGATTATAAATCATTTCAATAAAGGTGAAACAGATATTTTAATATTAAATTATTACTAAATTTAAAAATAAATCCTTTTTTTTAGAACGGATTAAAAAGAAAATTGTGTTACATAAATCGAGACGGAGAGTAAATGTTTTTGACAATAAACTCAGTGGTATTATTTGTTTAAAAAAACGTTACAAAGAGAAAAAGGAAAAAAAGAAAAAATTATTTCAAGCTCCCATGCAAACCAGCTTATTGAGCGGTAATCCGATGATAGGATCTAATTCACGCGTTTTTTCTTCCTCTTTCTTCCACGTGTCCAAATATTTTTAAAATTTAAAAAAATCAGTGAACGAGAGAAAGAAAAAAAGAAAAAGAAATTAATTGAACAGTGGCAGTGTGAAATGGAAAAAGTATAAATAGTTAATTCAAATAACAAACTCAAAAACCGAGAACTATTCTCCATACTCTGCCCCCTTCACCCCCCCATTTTCTTCTTCATTTTTGATCGTTACTTCCATTGAATCTCCTCTTTTTTGCTTTCCCCTTTCCCCCATTTGTAGGGGGAAAGAAAGAACTAAGACGAAAACGAATAAGAAAAACTAATCAAAATACACTCTATTTGTATATATAAAAGAAATTTGATTTTGCATTGTTATGGCTATAGAAGATGATATATTATACCTCAATTCATTGAATTCTCCAGCAACATCTTCATCAGCTTCGCTTGATCTGGACAATCCATTTGAATCAACACCTTATTCCTCTTCTCCATCCCATCAGCTATTGTCGTCTCTCCCCAGGAATTCTTCTCTAACAAAACTCAACGCCCGTGCAGTTTCATTCATTCCCCGTAGCTCGTCTTCGCCGTCGTTGTCGTCCGCCATGTTGTCCAAATCGTCCTCCTCGCCATCGCTGGCGTCAATGTTGCCTTCGCCTTCCCGGGTTGAGTCGTCTCGGCCCGCGAGCAGGATCGGGCCAGGATCCGGGCCGATACTCACGCAAGGCGGGCAGACGGTGGTGCATGTGATTGCTACACCAGCTGCGACTTTCCATCAGATCACTGTTCCTGTACAGAATTACATTTATGCATCTCAGTTGCCTGTTCAATATCCCTATGGTGGCATTGGAAGGGGATTTGTTGATCATGGTGGTATGCCCACGGTTGTGGTTATTGGTGCCGATTCCGAACGGTTAAGTGAAGAAGCTTGTCAAAAAATTGTTAATCAGGCAAGCATATATCTCTTTTTGCAGCTGTTAATCAGATGTGTTTCCACATTATTCTTTATGATTAATTTAAAACAAATGGGTGGTTTGGTTATATGAACTTGGACAATCCTCTCCTCGTGAGCTAGCTTTGGGATTGAATTGTGTACAGTGACATACTTTTACATAGTATGAGAGTCATGTCCATTCTTGTTTGGACTCGCGATCCATGCTCCAGTTGGGCCTGGGCGTTAAGATGGGTTGTTAGAGTCTCTTGATTGAGAAATGGACTAGTGGTTTGCTTATATGAACGTAGACGATCCTTCCCTCACGAGCTAGCTTTTGGGGTTGAGTTACGCTCAAGTGTCATATCTTTACATTTCCAAATAGAAAAACTTCAATTTTTCTCTCTTACATTCTCTGCAGGTGGAGTTTTATTTTAGTGATATAAATTTGGCGACAACTGATCATCTAATAAGGATTATGTCCAAGGATCCAGAAGGATATGGTCAGATTTCTGTTAGCCTTACTAGAGTAATCTTCTCTTCATTGATATTTCAAAGTTCAAATTTTCTGATGTAGCTTTTGTTTCTTTTTGATTTTTATTGCATGTTGTAGTACCAATGTCTGTGGTTGCATCATTCAAGAAGATTAAAGCTCTTACAAGTAGTCATTCCCAGCTTGCGAAAATTCTGCAGTGCTCAACAAAGCTTGTGAGTTTTTCCTCTTCACCTCCTCATTTCCCCCTCCCATCTATCATCCCCATCAAGGGGCAGAGCTAGAGGGGCGAAAGGGGTTCATCTGAACCTCTTTTGCTGGAAAATTATACTGTATGTACAAGGTAACTCTGTGTGATGTATTTTTGCTACCTGCAATTCACGTATTTCCACAATTAAGGTCCTGATATCTTGCATTTAATTTCTTTGTAACTTTAGTCATTATACATACTTATGTAATTGATTTCTCTGCTTCTAGGTGGTTACTGAAGATGGAAGAAAGGTTAGACGCCAATTTCCACTGACTGAAAGGGACTTGGAAGAGCTGCAAGTAAGTTCATTTTCCTATGGCTAGTGTTTCACTTTCCGTCTTGAGAAGTGCAGTTATGATGTATCATCTGTTAGAACAAGGACAGTTCAGGAGTTTGTGAAGCAATTATATTTCCACCCTATTGTTTCATCTCATATTTTTGTCAATACTCTCATTCAGTGGCGGAGCCACAAATTTGAACAAGGAGATTCAAAAGACCCGAACTAGTGACCTAAAGCAATTTTGAACTACTTTCCCTTATCTAGAGGGGATTCAAAAGTTTATATATATACACCAAAAAAATTACTTTTTCCCAATTTCTGCAGTATGTTTCAATTGAACCCCCTTCTTGGCCTCGGCTCTTCCAGGATCCCCACTGTCCTCATTGTCTTTCCGTTGTCTTTTTGTCACTCTTAACCCTTTAATTCTGTCTCTTTTAGTCTCGCATAGTGGTTGCCGAGAATTTACCCGAGGACCACTGCCACCAGAACCTCATGAAGATTTTCTCAGCTGTTGGAAGGTATACTAGTTCTTTTCATGCAGCTGTAAACAATATGGTTTAAGGAAATTTGCTTTTGGAAGAAAAAAAAATCAACAGTTTTCTTAACACTCATTTCTTATTTGATACTGTCAGTGTAAGAATGATTCGGACATGCCAACCTCAGTCAAATGCTGGGGCTTCTGCAGCATCAAGAACTGGAAAGTCAGACAGCACACTGTATAGTAACAAGGTGCACATCAAACATTTGATTTATGAAATGATGAACCTCCAAGTTGGAGCTGTAAAAATCTGTTGAGTACAGCTTGATAATGCATGCTGCTAACTGCAAAATAAGAAACCAAAATAGGATAAAATTGCTAAGTGCTACGAGTAATATTTTTTGGAAGCCTGGTGGTAGAATGGATCGAATAGCTTTCGTTGTCTATCTTAATCTTAGGAATATCTTTTTTCATTTCTAGAATCTGAATTTGAAATACCTAAATGCAGTTGCATGCATTTGTGGAATACGAAACTGTTGAATTGGCTGAGAAGGCGGTAAGTAAAATAAAAGCTTGTTCAATACTGACACCCTGGATCCTCTCTCTCTCTCTGCGCCCTTTAACCCTTTGCAATCTTATTTTGCAGGTTATAGAGCTAAATGATGAGGATAACTGGCGAAATGGTCTGAAAGTCCGTATACTGAACAGGTGCACGGTATGTTTTGGACATATATTATCCTGATAGTTAATTTAAAGCTGCATCTCTTTTTTATGACTGAAAAATTCGTCTGAGGCCGATTTTTAGGGTCGCTACAACCTTTGGAACTGGGGGATTATAAGCCCACCCCTCTACCCTTCTTCACTTAAATACTAAGCTTAATTCGCATGGTGCAAGGGCTCGAACATGTGGCCTAAGTCACAAGTCCCTCAACCTTTGAACTAAGCCCTGGGGGCAATTTAAAACTGCATCCTAAAAGCCGGATGGTTTTGGACTAGCCTTTAAGTGAAATACGAATGTCATATAGATTATGCAAGTTCAATTTTGTTAGCAAAATTAGTGATGTAAAGTGGCTGTACTGTGGATTTTTAAGGTCCAAATAAATTTGAGTCCTCTCATGCAGGTATAGAAATTGATTTCTGAATAGATGCACCTAAGACAACTATGTGTCGAACTTCTTGAATGTTGAGAAGCTAGAGCTTCTGGCTCCACTTATAGGACGACTCGGATAAGCCATTATTAGTCTTGAATTCTTGTCTATTAAGCATTTATAGATTTTGGTTGAACTCACAGGGAAAATCTGGTCAAACACGAGGGAAGAAAGTTGGTTGCGAGAATGAGCTCAACTTTAAGGAAGAAGATACTTCATCAGAGGCCAGTGAGAAACACAGTGACGACTTGTGGCACCACTTTGATACTCACTTGAGTGACCTCGCAGTAAGTGTTGTCATCTTTCAAAAAAGAACGTAGCGCTATTGTCTGAGGATGTTCAAGTAACAATGAAAAATAATCCTGCAGGATATTTCTTCCTCTGTTATGTAACATAGTGAAAGATTGCGAGCTAATTTTGTTGGTGTTTTAAATATCAGGAGGAGCAAGCCATTGATGGGCAGAAGAAAGTGCTCAATCGCAGTTGGGTTAAGGGACTGGGTCAGGGACGTGGACGTCCCCAGTTTCATCAAAACAATCGTGGAGTTCATTTAGGGGCTCCCCCGCCTAGTATGAGGCGTGCATACAGTGTGGGGAGTGCACTGTCAAGCATCAATCGTTTTAGTCTAGCAGGGCAGCCCTCAATGCTCTCTGAGCAGTCAGCATCAGTCAAGCAAACTTCTGTGCCTCGCATGCCAGATGGCACCAGGGGATTCTCCATGGGTCGAGGTAAACCAGTTGCGATTAAAACAGCATAAATGAGTATGTGGTTATGTGGTCGGGTGGCTACTTGTGCGAGCATTTCCAAATGGAGAAGCAGGAGTGTGCTCTCTGTTTTTGCAGTATCGATGGCAGGGTCTTAGAGACGCTGTCAATCCAGTGGAGCTGGTATAGTTGAATCGGCGGATTGAGTCTCAACTTGTTTTCCTGTTATGTTTTGTTAAAGCAGAGATCGTGCAGGAAAGCTATGCTTTTTTGTTAATTTCTTCACTAGGACTCCGTCATGTAAAATTGAAGCAAAACCTGAGGGATTAACGTAAAGTTATACAGATGTAGCAAAGAATCATCCCCTTCCCTCTCCACTCTAGCTTCATCTTAGTTTTTGTGTATACTAACAGAAATGGAATATTATCTATAGTTCTATCCTATGTAAATGTATGGAGGTGTTCATAGGAATTTTATTTGCATGATCACATGACTCAATTGCCAAGTGCAAAGGTCCTATAGATAATATGCCTTAAGTAGTAAGTACATTTAGCATTATCACTCCACAATCCAATCACTTGTACTCACTTCATTAGCCTCTTGATCGATCGTCGAAAGTTGAGGGGTAAATTTGGACACGTGATTCCACCCATTTAAAACTGGAGCTTTGTTTAATGGCAAAGACAAATACGAGACGATTTGCTAACTTGCAAGGCATGAATGGATCAAAAGTATAATGGAGCACAAAATTGAGTATTTCCGGATAGTGCAGGGTAATGTTGGACCTTTTTCCCTTTTCAAAATAATTTTTTTTTTCATAATCATCCTGGGAACATCAAAAAAATATCTAAACTATCCCTTCATTATGCCATCAACTTTCAGAAATGGCTCAGCTATGTCATCCGTTAATAATTGGGTTTATTTATGCCATCACGCTGATATATTTGATTCATTCGTGCCACTAATTATTAATGGAACCCTATTACTACCAGATTTTGCCACTTGGCATTATCTAAGACCTTCATTATTTACTAGGAGTGGCACATATGAGTCATTTCTTTAAGTTCAATGACATAGTTGAGTCTTTTCAAAGCAGAAATATACAACAGCTTACTGCCTACATACATTTATCCTTGTTCCTTAGTAGTAGTCTCGGTCTATAGTTTAAGACTCCATTCCTTATAGCCTACTAGAGATGGCACAGTCACAACAACAAGCAAGTTATTTTTGTCATGGTGACCGATAAGTAACCGGAATTCATAGCTTATATACTGCAACCCAACCTCTTTAGGTAGCAGTTAAATTTCTGAATGAGATTTCAAGTATTGAGTGCAGAAAAACAAATAACATTGTTGAAATAAGTGTTCTTACAGTAGCATATGAATACTTTTAAGAATTGACAAGCCGTTCCATCACCAATTTGATAACTTTAGGAGAATCAACAGTTACTGCCACTTTGACTGAGGGTTTGCCAGACCATTCATTGACTTCAGCAAACCTTGTAAATCCAAGAACAGATGTAATAAGTAAGAGATTAAGTAAATTTCTTAAACCATTATAAGAGGAGATATACAGCAAATACTTAAAGATTGAAATTCTTGAACCATAAAGTACTAGCAGAAAAGAATGACAACAAAGTCTAGCTTTAAGCAAAGGAAACGGATTGTCTACTTGTTGTCCAGCTTATCGATATACAGTATCTGTAGAAAATAGAGAATTGTGAAAATTTTCTCGTCTGTTTATTCATAAAAAAATGTATCCAAATATATACAAGTGTGGTTGAGTGAAAAATGCAACAAACTGTCTAGCTGTCTAATTCCTATTTGTTAAAAGACCAACTATATTTCTACAGCTATACAAAAGGAATCCTATACAATTAAGGGTTAGATGTGTGCCAACACATTGTCATCCATTGTTTGCTGACCCTGCACGTGTCCTTCTAGAAAGAGCAGAAGATATAGGTGTTGTTGTCTGAGAAGGGTCATTTGTATCTGGAGAAGTCGAAACAATCTTCTTCTTCTCTTGTTCTTCATCACTCAACTCACCATGAGAGCTCAAATGAGATCTCAATTCACCTTGAAATTCAACACCCCCCCCCCCTCAAGTTGGAGGGGAGAGAAGAGATCCCCAACTTGGAGAGATTCTGAGAATGAGAAGGCCCCGACAAAGGCTTAGTGAAAATGTCAGCAAGTTGAGATGAAGATGGGACAAAATTGAGGGAAATAAGACCGACAAGGAACTGCTGATGAACGAAATGACAGTCGAGTTCGACGTGCTTTGTGCATTCGTGAAAGATAGGGTTACGGGCAATACTTAAGGCCGATTGGCTATCGGAGTGGACGGGTATGGGAAGGATGGGTGAAACCCCTAGATCCATCAGAAGACGATGGAGTCAGGTCAACTCAGCAACCAATCGACGCATTGAGCGGTATTCTGCTTCGACAGAAGATAAAGAGACTGAAAGTTGTTTATTGGACTTCCAGGAAACTGGTGAACCCCCAATGCTGATAAAAAAATCCACTAATCGATCGACGAGAGTCTATACACGAAGCCCAATCGGAGTCACAAAATGAAAGAATGGAGAGTGAAGGATCTGCTGTAAAAAATAGACCTTGAGTTGGGGAACCCCGCAGATAACGGACAACTCTCAAGGAAGTGGTGAAATGAGGTAGACGTGGGTGTTGCATAAATTGAGAAAGGTGTTGTACGGGAAAGGAAAGATCTGAACAGGTGTGAGTGAGGTAATTGAGCTTGCCATGAGTCGCCGATAGGATAATGGATCGACAAGTAATTCCGCATCATGAGTAGACAACTTGCAAGAGGGATCCAGAGGAGAGGAAGCCAAAGGGAGATGGTCACAGTTGAATTCAGCAAGAAGATCAAGTGTGAACTTTCGCTGGCACAGGATGAGTCCTTGAGGTTCACGAAGGACTTCAAGACCCAGAAAATAATGTAAGTCACCCAAATCCTTTATTTTAAATTCTTGATGAAGAAAATCCTTCAAATTAGCAAGCTCTATAGTGTCATTACCCGTTAGTATTATGTCGTCCACATAAACAACTACTATTGAAATAAAACCTCTATTTAGTTTGAAAAATAAGTTGTAATCATTCAAAGAACATGATAAACCTTTGAAATTTAAAGTAGTCGTGAAACGAGCATACCATTCCCTTGAAGCCTGTCCCAAACCATAGAGTGATTTATTGAGTTTAAGAACCAGATTAGAACCAGGAGGAGACATGCCAGGTGGAGATTTCATAAATATGTCCTTAATGTAGATTTCCATGTAAAAAGGTGTTATTGACATCTAACTGAGTTAAAGGTCAATTCTTCTTCACTGCGATTGCGATTAAGCACCTAATAGTGGTCATCTTGACCACAAGTGAATAGGTTTCATTGAAATCCTCTCCCTCCCTTTGAGTGTCGCCTCGCACAACCAAACGAGCCTTCAATCTTTCAACACTTCCATTAGATTTATGCTTGACTTTATAAACCCATTTGCAAGGCAAAGCCCTCTTTCCAACAGGCAATTCCATCACTGTCCAGGTTTGATTTGCCTCAAGAGCATCAAATTCTGATGTCATAACTTGCTGCCAATCAGGGTGTTGTGCAGCCTGTGAATAGCTGATAGGCTTAATAATGTTGGATATAGAGTTGAGAACATGTTGATTTGAAGTAGAAAGAGCATAAACAAAGAACTGAGATGAAGGTGCAGAAGTAGAAAAACAAGAGGATAAGTCAGTAAAAACAATAGCATTGCACACATAATCAGACAAGTAACTAGGAGGTTTAGATATTCTGCCAGATTTTTAGTTTCATGAGTGGGAGAAGTCACACTAGGCTGAGGTGAAGGAGAAAGAGAGGGAGGATCATAAAAAGAATTAGGAGTATCTGAGATAGGAGGAATGGGAGTGAAACCAGTAGCATCAGGAACAATGTGCGATGGTGAGGGAGTAATGAACATAGGAACAGGAGGGGTAGTAGAAGAGAATGGAAAAACAAACTCATGAAATTTGACATCTTTGGAAAAAAAATTCTCTTAGTGTTCAATTCCAACAGCTTATAACCCTTTTTGTTGGAAGAATAACCAATGAAAACACAAGGTGTGGCCCTGGGAGCAAACTTGGTTCTATTGTGAGACAAAGTGGAGGCATAGCAGAGACACCCAAAGGTTTTCAGAAAGTCACAAGCAGGAGGTTTTCCAAATAGAATCTGATAAGGAGTTTTACCATGAAGAGAAGAGGATGGGACCTATTAATAAGGAATGTGGCAGTCAACAAACATTCCCCCCAATAAGAAATGGGTAAGTGAGATTGATATAAAAGGGCTCTTGAGGTCTCCAAAAGATGTCTATGCTTCCTCTCAACAACCCCATTCTGTTGAGGAGTTGCTGGACAGGAGGTTTCATGTATGATGCCTTGTGAGGAAAAAAAAATCAGAGTGAGCATTCCCACTTCCCAGCTCTAAAGCATTGTCAGATCTTATGAATTTTACTCTAGAATTGAATTGTCTTTCTACTACTGATAGAAATTGTTTGATTGAGTGAAAAGCATTGCTCTTAGTGCTCAGTAGATAGGTCCAGGTGCATCTGCTAAAATCATCCACAATAGTGAGAAAGTATTTGCATCCATCATGTATTGGAGTCTTGTAAGGTCCCACGTGTCAATGTGAATTAGCTCAAACACTGATTTTGTCTTGATAGAACTTGTAGGAAAAGGCAATTTAGATTGTCCAGCTAAAGGACACACATCACAAGGATAAGAACAATCAGAAATAGATGAAATAAAACTGATATTCTTCATAGATAAGAGGGGTAAATGTCCCAGTTTTTTGTGCCATAACTTTATATCAGAATTAAAAGGAACTGAACCAGTGAAACTATTACATTTAGGATCTAAACAAAAGGAAAGTAATTCTAAGCTATCCTTAGAAAAACTTGAAAGAAGCAGAGACAGGAGACTGGAGGAGATAAGTTCCATTCCTAGCTTTACCAAGAACCTGAGGGGTCCTCACTAAATGGTCCTGCATAAGACAGTGAGTAGAAGAAAAACTTAGAAATATGAGAACTGTGTACAGAATTTGTTCACAGAAATTAAATTGATTTTGAAAGAAGGTACAAACAGAACTTTGTGAATGATTAATGTAAATGATAGAGCAACATACCCTGCATGAGTGACTTTAAAGGAATTTGGAAGATTGATAAATATAGGAAAGGGCAAAGGATCAAGAGATGAGAAAAACTTGGCATCAAATGACATATGCTTAGAGGCACCTGAGTCAATGATCCAAGACTCAGAATTCATATATGAGAAAAGGGCAGTAGGATTAGTGAAAATATTACCAACACATTGAACCATATAAGCATTGGCATCAGAAAATAGTAACCCTTGCTTTAGCAATCTCACCAAGTTTGAGTAGATTAAGGAGGTGGGATGTCTGTTCAGGTGTGAAGGGATTCTCAGCTCCTTCCATAAACACTGTGTGCATAGTATTAGGAGTACCTAAAACAGCATTACTCTTGATACCAACCTGGAATTTTTGATTCTCGGTGAACTTAAAATCCTCAGGAAATCCAATTATCCTGTAGCACTTCTCAACAGAATGACCTGGTTTCTTAAAATGGGAGCAAATCACACCATTCTTCTTACCCTTATACTCATATCCTTGAGGCTTAATATTTGAACCATGCTGGTGAACAACTAAGTAGGATGAAGAATCGCCAGGAAATTGTGAACTTACATGAATCTCTCTGCTTCTCATCTTGAATCAAGAGAGAGTAAGCAAGACTGACGTTAGGCAGAGGAGATATCATCAGGATACTACTCCTCACAGGTCCATAGGTGTCATTTAAACCCATCAAGAACTGTATAAGCCTTTCATCTTGAAGTGACTTGAGCATTTTTTCTTTTCCTCCACAAGCACAGGTCACATAGCTATGCAAAGCATCAAGTTCATCCCATAAGAGCTTGAGCTTTGTAAAGTACCCTGCTACATCAGTGTTTCCCTGTACTAACTTATTGATTTTCTTTTTCAGGTGATACAGCTTGGCCCCATTTGATTGTCCAAATCTGTCCAAAGACTCTCAGCAGTCTTGGAATAAAGAACACTAGCTGCAATTTCTTTAGAGAGAGAATTAAACAACCAAGAGGTTACCATATTATTGCATCGATTCCACAAGGGAAAAGAACTGGAATCAGCAGGTGGAGCTCTGCAGGTTCCATCAATGAAACCAAGTTTATTCTTGGAAGAAAGAGCAATGAGAAGAGCTCGTTTCCATCCAGCAAATCTGTGACCATCAAAGATGGTATTGACTAAAGTCATACCAGGTGAGTCTGATGGGTGAAGAAAAAGAGGATTGCTGGAATCCATAGAAACAGCTGAAGGTGAAGTTGTAGCTTCCACAACTAGATCAGTGATGGAGGTCATTTTGGATCAAGGGAGATAGAAAGATTGAATGATTGAAAGAGGATTAGGATCAAAATAACTCTAATGCTCTGATACCATGTAGAAAATAGAGAATTGTGGAAATTTTCTCGTCTGTTTATTCATAAAAAAATGTATCCAAATATATACAAGTGTGGTTGAATGAAAAATGCAACAAGCTGTCCAGCTTTCTGATTCCTATTTGTTAAAAGACCAACTATATTTCTACATCTATATAAAATGAATCCTATACAATTAAGGGTTAGATGTGTGCCAACACATTGTCATCCATCATTTGCTGACCCTACATGTGTCCTTCTAGAAAGAGCAGAAGATATAGGTGTTGTTGTCTGAGAAGGGTCATTTGTATCTGGAGAAGTCGAAACGATCTTCTTCTTCTCTTGTTTCTTCATCACTCAACTCACCATGAGAGCTCAAATCACCTTGAAATTCAACAGTATCACCCTCTTAGAGCTATTATTGAAGATTGCAAATACTTGTTGGAAGCTAACAAGGCGAATATTAGACACATCTGGAGAGAGGCAAACAAATGCGCAGACATTCTGGCAAATGAAGGTCACAAACATGAAGCAGATATGCTAGTTTGGGAAGACGCGGTCAAGGAAATGGAGTTTTTACTTCTGGCTGATGATATAAGCAATGTAGCTCATAAAAGATTTTAATATTTCTATTTCTTTTTTTCCGATGTACTAAAAAACCAAAGTATCTAGTTTTAGTAACAAGTGGAAAATATAGTTTAAACTTTAAAATAGATATCCTCTTAAAGACTTAAACAACAGTTTTCTTCTCCATGATAAGCCTTTAAATGTTCATCTGAAAAGTCACAAATTAGGCCAACAAGGGCTATCTGTTAAATCCTTTTGCACATTTTCCTTGTAGAGTATAATGTCAACTGAGCTTAATCAGCTAGTACAGTAAGGAAGAGGCTGGCTTTGAAAACTTCTATTTTGTTTCATCTACTAAATAACATGTAAAAACAGAGGGAAAAGGGGGGAAACCTAAGGAATTATGAACCAAATACCTTTTCTTCTTGTTATAAAAGATTGTGAGACCCTTTGTAATGCCAACAGTCTGAACGCGAACCACACCTTCTGAATAGGTGATGACTGATGGATTAACAGCAACAAGTAAGGCAGTTGGATCATGAAGGAAAACCCCTACACAGAGCCCCAATTCCAGTAACATCAGGACAATAAGTAGGCAACAATGAGAAATATGGAAACAGCTAAGTTTGCATGCGACATACCTCGCGTGCTGTATGCAGTATGGTGATAATCGAAATAGACATCCAAAAGCTTGCTGAGGTACTTGGCAAATTTTCCATTAGACTTTGACAACTCATCGCGATCATAATCTATCAAGAGTAGATGGATATAATTAAGATGAATGACATTTAGAGAAGTTAACAAAACGAGCCCCTAGGAGCTCAACTTATACCTTTTACTCCAGAAAGGTAGAACAGAAAAATCAAAAGCACAGTAAGGTTTAGAATCAACCTAACATGATGATGAAAATTACGAGAATTCTCTATATAAGAAGACGGATTATTTTACATGTTCCTATTTTTCAAAATTTGTTAGTCAAAAAAGGACAGAATAGGTGCTTAAATTATGCTGATAGTTGAGGACTTTTGTTTGAATGTAGGCTTATAAATAGGCATGTACACTCTATTGTTCTCTATGGCAATACCAAGTTAGTTTTCAGCTTTGTTGCTCGGACTCTCCAAAGATGTTTGTCACATTCGTGTCAGATTCTCCAAAAATACACTATTTCTGTAGGAACCGACATGCACCTGTCAATATTTTTGAAGAGTTCGAGCAACATAGGTTTTCAGCTTCCTCTCTGCTCTCTTAGTCACTGTTCCTATTAATCATATTCTATTTAAAATTACATCAGAACAGTGGCTTGAATGAAACTTTAGGAACAAAGAAAGATTACCAGTAAGGACAACTTGATGTGTAATATTTAATCCAACAACAAGAACATCAGCACCACTGGTAAATACAATATCAGCAGCAGTTGGATCTTTGAATATCTTGTGCATACAAAGAACAAAAAAGGTGTGAGAAGAAAAAATCGGAAAGTAAAAAAAATCGGAAAGTAACTCTGAGAAGTTGAAGCACATATATGGTTGTATCTATTAGCAACTTACATTAGCCTCAGCTGCTGGATTCACATTTCCATTTACAGCAAAAGCACCACCAAGAACAACAATTTGGCCGATGTTTTTAGAAAAATCAGGATCCAATTGAATAGCCTGTTCATATACAGATAGTGTGAACACTATTTTTTATGTTGGATATATGAAATTCAGTTGGAAAATGTGATACTTACAAGTGCTATATTAGTGAGGGGGCCCAAGGCCACAACAGTGACCTTTCCCGGGTAAATACTGGCTTGCTGGATGAGAAATTCAGCTGCAGTCAGTTCAATAGGCTTTCCTTTGGGTGGAGAAATGTTTTGGTTCCCGAGTCCATCCGTGCCATGAACATAACCATTACTCTGAAGTTTCGCGCCTTCCTTTACACGAAATTAAACAAAATGTCCACGGAATGTGAGGGGAAAAAGTTCTAAGCTAGCTCTGATTTTGCTGAATGAAACAAAGTACATAATCAGAAACAGTGTCAAAATTAGAAGAAGGAATTGCTAGTAAATTTAATAAAAATTCAGCAAACAATGATGACTACGAGGACCAAATTTGTCTTCTCATTTCTATCGCATAGGCCTGGAAATGAAAGAAATTAAATCAAGAAGCTCCGGCATACAATTCCGGTATTCCTCTACCATACTCATACAAGTAATCGAACACCAAGAACAGAATTTGCTCCTTTAACCTGTGGTCCTATATGTGAGAGTGAGACATCCAACAAAACCAGTTTACAACTACTTTCCAATACCTTATCCAACTCATTCTTGTCTTAGATTCTAAACAAGCTCCTCTTTGTTTTTCCCTTCCTTTTTTCTTGGTTAAGGAACTCCACATTATTTTCCTTTTAGTTCCTTTTCACTCAATAATTCCACCTATACAATGAACAACAAGAATTCCACTAGGGGACGGCTCACGAGAAAGAGTAAGTTCATACATCATTTGACAGCTAAATAAGTCTAGATGAGCAGTACAACAGAGAACTGAATAAGGAGTTAAGCAGGACATACGGTGATTGTGAAGTGTGAGCCTTCAGCCACTGGAATATCTGTCCTCCCAGCTATCTCCAACTGAATCATTAAAACCCGAGATCAACATCATTCTTATGGAAAAAGAACTAAAGGATTCGTTCCACTTTATAGTCGCTCTTCCTTTTTTAGTCTGTTCTAAACATAATGACACTTACCTATATTTCGAAACTGAACTTCCCATATTACCAAGAGTGACGATTCTCTTATAGCCATAGAAATGTCATGGCATGTTTAAGACCACAGGTTTTAGGTACACTTTTACTATCTATGAAAAGTCTTTCTTCCGTTCTCTCATAAACATTGTGCCCAATCAATCACCGCCTTATAAAATGAAACGGAAGGAGTGGAGTATAATACTGCTAAAGCCTATTTGGCAGCAAAACTTACTCCGAGAACTTGCAGACTTTAGAATTTGTCCAATAACATACTGAAAGCTAAATTGTGCTAGGATTAGTTCAAAAAAAGGTAGGAATTTTACCAGATGTAAAGCATTTCTGGTGGCTAGAGTTGTGTGGACATTACCAAATATTGTTGTGAGCCCAATCACCTCCATTTCAGGAGATTGAAGTGCCACAAATATTGCTATTGCATCATCTGAACATCATCATAACAGCTCAATTAACTCAACAGTTGAATTGGTAAGGTAATACATAGATAGATAGGTACTAAAACTTGGTCTCAACAAGCAAATAAACACTCCAACTTTAAGAGTGCATATCTAGACACCTCAACTCATCTTACACTGTATCAGTTTGAACATTCCAACTTACAAAATAATTATCTAGACACCTCCAAAATTTATGTGTCACGTCAACATCGGGTGTCCACAAGACATAGTTGGAACTAGTTGAGGTGTCTAGATGTATACTTCCAAATTTGAAGTGTTTACTGACCGATTGAGGCCAAGTTTAAGTGCATTTCTATGTATTATGCCAATTAGAAATGACAAAAAATGGAATCTTGAAATGCTGAATTCAGCTCAAACTCTACTTACTATGCAGAACCAAAAAAAGAAACAGAAACACAGATGAATTTGGGTAATTTCCATTTAATCTGAGTAACAAATAGTACATAAAAGTTGATGAAGTGAGATTTTCCTTTATATTTCTGAATAGTGGAAAAGCAAACTTACCAATTCCAGGGTCAGTATCAATGATGATCTTCTTGCTTTCTGCTGCCATTTTTTTTAATTATGCAAATGAATCAAAAAGGGATTGTCATGTAAGTATCAGAAGTTGACTCTATAATGATTGTTTTAGAAAACTATCCTGTTGGAAAAGGTTGGAATATTTGGATAGAAAATTGGCAAGATATTAAAATTAAAAAAAAATAGGGAAAATTAAAAAACTGATCTTTGATTTGAAACCAATCTTGTTTTTTTTTTTTTTTGTTTTCTTTTATATGAAAATAATCTAT
>JACEIK010003619.1:99172-159875 GCA_018107945.1 Datura stramonium | reverse complement strand
TTTTATTACATTGAAAAACTATATATATTGTTAGCAAGTCTCAGCCACTGATAGTGGACTTAAGTCCAAAATATTGCCATCCAACCTAAAGCCCATTCTAATTTATTTCCTAATATTCTAAATCCTAATCCCCTCGTCGATGTGGCTGTAGCTGATCACACTCAATTTAGACCTGATCATGCCTGCGGGGCGGGTGCTCCAATCCAAAATATGAAACTGAGCGAAGTAAAGCGAAAGAGCAACCAGCTTATTAGATCTACAACTCCTAATTGTTGTTTTTGTTGGCTGCCTGATTATTAGTTTAAGTTTGGAAATTTTATACGATAGTAGAATTTTTTAGAATACTACAAGATATCCCCTTAAAATAAATTATTTATTTTGATTTGTCTTTTTTCATGCTAATTTCAATTAACTGTTATTTGGGAGGCAAAAATATTTACCTCAAATACCTCTTTATGTGATTCTTCCCTTTTCTCTTTTTCTTCTTGCATTTATTGTCTTTATCCTTTTATTTGTTGCTTTTGTGCATTTTCATTTATTGCTTTGTCCTTTTTATTATTTTTATATATTTATTTTATCTTTTTTATCCGTTATTAGATATGTTATTTGATAACATTTTTATAATTTGTTTTCTATTTTTATTTTGTTTTCTTTCTGTATTTTTCTGTTTTTCTCTCGATTCTTTTTATTGTTTTTTGTTAGCTTATTTTTTTAATTTTTGCCCTTTATATTTTATTTTTCAATAAAATACAAAAATAAGAAAATGAACTAATTATTCTATATTAATAAAAAAATATAATAGATTATAATAAAAAGTAATTAAAAAATATTAAAGTCTACTAATTTATTGATCAAATATAAAGTGATAAAGAATTTATTCTTATAATTTTTTCTTTTGCAAATGAAAATAGAAACTTATACGAAATATGACTCTATTTTTGTAATTATTTTTATAAAAATTAGCATTTAAAACTTATATAAAAATTAAAATATCAAAATTAAGCGTAAATTCTATGATACTATGTCAATATATGATATATACCATGCGGGTATCATAGAGGACTTCCGAGTGTCTCATTGATGGATCAAAGTAGACTTGAATGATGTCATGCTAGTATATAGATATACTATGAAGATATCACAAGAGGAGCGAAATGTCTCATTAAAGGACGAAAGCATACCTCAATAATATCATGTCAGTATATAGATATATTATGATGGTATTACGAAGGATTGAGGAGTTTCATGAAGAATGAAAACTTCAATGATCACCATTCCGGTATTAAATATTCTATGATGGTATCGTTGAGGAATTTGAATGAACCTCGATACCATGGCGGTATAGATATATTGTGATGACATCATTGAGGATTGAGGATTTTCTCACTAAATGGTAAGAAACGAGACGCTTAATGATTTCATCTTTGATATATAGATATAATATGATGGTATCATAGAGAACTAGGATTGTCTCAACTGAAGGGCGAAAAAACCTCCGGTAATTACCATGAAAGTATATAAATATGTTCTAAAGGATCATTGAGGGTAGGCACGAACCATAATATTATATAATATTGTATAGGTATGCGTGATGGTATAATGGAGGGTTGAAGAGTGTCTCATTGAAGAACTTAGCGGACCTCAATGATTAGGTGACAATATATAGATATCTTAAGATAGTACATGGAGGGGCTAAAGAAAGTCTCAACGAAGGGTAAACCTCATATGCCATACCAGGTATATAATATATTGTGATGCTATCATAGAGGGCCGAGAATGTTCCTTTGAAGGGCGAAGCAAACCTCAATGATACCATGACAATATACGGGCATATTAATGATGGTATCATTCAAGGTTGAGAAGTTTCTCGAACCGCGGCCGAACCTAATGATATCATGCTAGTATAGATATACGTGATGGTATCATGGAGGCCAGTGTCTTGGTGAAGGATAGAAGAAGACCTCAATGATACTATGGCGACATATAGATATTGTGATGGTATTATTAAGGATTGAAAGCGACTTGAATGATACCGTAACATTATATAGGTATATGGTGATGGTATCGTGAGGGCCAGAATGTTATGCTGGCGGAAAATTTGAACTAGACTTAAATGATAACATGACAATATATAGATATCTTGTGATGGTATCGTAGGACTAAAAGTAGACCTAAATGATACCATGATAGTATATAGACATACTATGTTTGTATCACTAAGAGGCGAAATTTTCTTCGCCCAAGGGTAATGATTTCATACTAGTATATAGATATACTATTATGTTATCATGGAGAGAAGCGAAGAGTGTCTTATTGAGATTGTTCAGGTCCTTCATGATACCATACCGGTATAGATATATTGTGATGGTATCATGGAAGTGATAAAGAGTGCTTCAGTGAAAGGCGTGAAGTCCCGCCTATGACACTACGCCATTATATAGATATATTGTGATGGTATCATAGAGAGTTAAGAGTGTTCACTAAGGATTAGAGGATACCTCAATGAACTTTAAAAATTTAATATTTTATTTTTTTTAGTTTTTTTAAAAAACAAAAAAAATTAAATTAGATTATGGAAGAAAAAAGAATTAGATAAAAAAAATTAAAAATAAGATGAAAAAGAAAAGAAAAAAACGAAGAAAAAGAAGAAATCAAATTTGAGAGTGAAATTAGATTCAGTGAAAAAAAAATAGGAATAATTTAATTTGAAAGAATAACTTAAAAGAGATAAAGAATAAAGAAAAGCGAGAAAAAGGAGTAGAGAAATAAAAAGTTGAATAATTAAAAAATACACTAAGATAAAATTTTAAAAACAGAAAAAACTCTACCTGATTTTTTGTAAAATTTAATTAAAACTTTTAAAAATATTTTTATTAATTTTGATTTTAATAAATAGGCTAAAGTGATTTTGTTTTATTGTAAGTACTTCTTGTTGTAATAAAAGTTATTTAATTTTCCTCTATTTTTGAATGCAAATATAATTAGCTATTATATCTATTTTTTAATTAAAGTAAAATAAAAAAATAAAAGACAAAAAAATAGTAATAAAAGCTTAAATTAATTTAAAAAAGGAATAAATTTAAAAAAGAAGTGAAAATGGAAAATAAAATAATATCGTGATAGTGGCGGTAGAGACAAAAGGAAAAGGTGCGGCGTTAATGTCGGCATCGACATCAACTAGAAAAGAACAAAAAAAAAGGAATATTTTGTGTAATTATTTTGAGGGACATCAAAGTAAGGTGCGTTTTTATATAAGTATTTTACTTTTCGCGAGTAACTATGTAGGTTTTCTTTTTTAAGCGATTTTCTTATACCGGGGGCACAGGCCCAATATTGTAAATGTTGAAACTGTTATTCTTGATTAATCTTTTTTATATCGAATATGAAATCGCAAACATGAAAGATTAATGCATGTAAATTATTATCAATCCTTGAAGTGTAGATGAGCTTAACTATTTTAGTATGATACATCTTTAGATTCCTACCATGCTACTACCAAATGCATTTTTTGATATGTTGTATAATTGAAATATTAAAGCAGCTGCAGATGCTAAATTAGGTAACTATAATCTATATTATATTATACTTTATTAAAAACGTGAAGCTCTTAAAAATGTTAATTGAATTTTTTACTTTTTATTAAAAGACATGGCAATAGATAAAATTGTCATTAACTATTTTATATAATTATTATTTTTTATTATGTTTATTACTTTATTTTATAATATTAAATTTTCTATTTATGATAACTCTATTTGTGGTGTAAATATTACAAAAAAAAAATCGCATCTTTTTTCCTCTCTAATAGTCATAAATTTTTTTACCTTGTTTTATTATATCAAACTTTTTACTTGTGGCATAACTCTATTTATATTGGTTAAAAAATTTTAAAAAATAAGAATTAAATAAAAAGATCACAAAGTTTGCTTCCCTTTAATTTGGATTTCTTTTTTTTTTCCTCTTTGATGGTAGGAAATTTTTATAAAAGTTCTTTTTTTTTCTTTTTAATTTTTTTCAGTCACGATTTTAATTTTTTCTTTTTAATAATAATGTCTCAATATTTTTATATTTTAAATTCTTTTTATTTATAAATTCTTTATAAATTCTTTTATTTCTATAGAAGGATTTATAATTGCATATTTTAATTCATCAACTCTATTGCATCAACACCTTTGATTCAATCTCAAACCGTATGTTTTCGTGATGGCTCTACCTCCCTCCTCCTCCTTCTTTCTTCTTCTTCTTCTTCTTCTTCTTCTTCTTCTTCTTCTTCTTTTTCATGTTATAATTTTTTATGTTGTAACCAGCTTGTAATAGTAATTGCTATGCGGTCAAGTTGTTTGTATTGAAATAATTTAACTTAGATTGTCTCATTTATTTGAGTCTATTATTGATACTATATTATCTCTTTTAGTTGAGTCTTATATTGATATTATGTGATTTAAATTTTATTATTTATTCATACATTCACAAGTTTCATCTATTCAGGTTAAATAATCTCTTCATCTCATAGAATAATTTTTTTAAATAAAACAAGAATTTATTATAATTGTAACTCTTGTGCGCAATATATTTTAGATAATATTGCAATGGATCTAAAAGTATTTCGTGAATAAAATTATGCCAATTAATTAAGGTGATATAATTCTCATTGGATACTAAAAATCTTAGTAATTGGAGTTGGATTGGAAAAAGTATAAATAGGAACAAAGAAGGCACATGAATGACTATAACATTAGTTGTCGAAGAGATAATAATTTTTTCGTTCTATATTCTATATTCTATATTTTTACATATATGTTTGAGTTCTTATCTATTATATATATATATATAATTTTAAAATTATCTTTATATTTTTGGTTTTGTTTTAATTGCAAGTTTTGGGGTTTCAATAATTATATATTAAAAGGTGGAAAAAATTTACAATAAGACAAGATGTGCTACATCACAAACAAACGCATTAATAGTGTTAATCCTAATTTTGTGTCAATAAACAGTAGGACTGATGTTTAGGTTCAATGATAAACACTATAGTTCGAAGTGCAAATTCACTTTTCTATTTGTTATTTTTCAAATAATTTTGTTTCGTTTAAAAAGAGATGTAATACAATGATACGATGGAACAAACTCTTAAACATGATCATTTATCAATTTGAAATTCATAATTTTAAATCTAAATTCTTGAATTGTTACACAAACACATCTTCTCAATATTATTTATGCTATCTTTATAAATTTGTTCTTATTAATATGAGGGGGCGCGCGCGGCGCGTACGTATAGACACTAGTATTATATTAAAAGCGTGAATCATTAAAAACCTTGATTGAACTTTTGCCCTTAAAAGACTTCGCAAAATACAAAATCGTCATTTGCTATTTTTATACAATTATTATTTTTAATTGTTTCATTATCTTATTTTATCATGTCAGATTTTTATTTGTTGCATAACTCTATTTGGTAAAATAAAAACTCCATCGAATATTTTTTGATAGTCAAAAAATTATTCTCTGTCTTATTTTATTATATTAAATTTTTTACTTGACATAACTCTATTTATATTATAAACCTTAAAAAAAAAACTTTCCATAGAATTTTTTTTGCTTTTGGATTTGAAAAACTTTTTGTTCCCCAATAGAACGAACTTTTTATATAATTTTTTTCCTTTTTTGATAAAAAAATTTCTTGCTTATTTTTTTAATTTAAAACAACAAGAAAAGGCATTAAAATTTTCTTTTTTAAAAATATTTTTAATTTTTTTAATTTTTTGTTTTGATATTGAATGTTAATTTAATTTTGATTGTTTTAATTTTTTTAATTTTTTGTTTTGATATTGAATGTTAATTTAATTTTGATTGTTTTAATTTTTTTAATTTTTTTATATTGTGGGCTTGAAAAAAAATAATTGTTATGTTAGCTCAAATTATTTATATTCAAAATAATTAAATTTAGATTGTCTCTTTTAGTTGAGTCTAATAACTTATACTATTTTTCTTTTATTGAGTGCCTCACGATATTATGTGATTTAAAATTTATTTATAACGATATTCTCCATACCTACTCATACATTTTTCTATCAGTAAACTAGGAGATTGAGGATGGATTCAGCCAGTAACATTATAGTTCGAGTGCAACAATCACTTTTTCTTGTTAATTTCATAGCTATCTACAAATTTGTAAAAATTTTTAGCTACAAAAATCAAATTGACAAAGCTAATTTTTCTTTTTTGCTATATATAATTGCTAATAATCATGGCAATAATTGTCTAAATAACTATAACTTTATTTGCTACAATAAAAATTTTGTAGATGATCATAATTTTTTGTCACGTGATAAAAGTTATTGTAACAATAATAACATTTTTAGCCACAGCCGTATTTAAAATTACATATTGTAGCTAAATAATTTGTGCATACATAACACATTATCGCTTACTCACTCAAAGAACTCAAGATGCATGCAAAAAGGAACGACTCATAGGCTTGCCCTTGAGTGTCATACTCCACTAATATAGAACTTTGAATCAGAATCAATTAAGTCTTAATATAGTTGTAATGTAGGCTAAGGGGCGAGTAGGAGCTACATTTGGCAAGATAGTGACTAAACACCCTAAACACTTTAATAATTCAAAACACTTTGATTTTAGCACTTCTCAATTGCCATTTTCTCCTTATATCTCCTTTGAATTTTTCTCTTTTGCACTTACGTGACTAGCGAGAATTTTCAACATTAAGCTCAATTTCTTTTTCTTTTCTCATCATCAACTTTTTCTCAAACTTGTTTCACTTTCTTTTCCATAATATCACCCTCATTGTTTAGCAATTCTTGCCCTTTTCTTTTCTTCTAATTCACCACATTTTTAGCTTTTTTTCTTCTTCTCTCCACTTATGCTCCTTTTATGCAAAAATTATTTTTAAAATGCTCTAGGAGTCATTTGGATCAAAATAAAGTTAATAGAACAAGGAATTAAACATAATATGGCCATCAAAAGAATAGGCTAAGACTCAAAATAGGATAAAATAGATCAAGGTAGGTAAAATAGGATAAAAATAAGGCTACCAAAAATGTCTATATACTTGATCATTAGGTCATTATTTTCATTTCGTTTTGCATACATACCGGGCAAGTTCTAGACATTAAATTGCAAACATGGGTATATCAAAAAATACCTCACTTACACAATGTCACAAATGGCTTAACAATGACAATCAAGACTACATAAATTTATATATCCATATTGCATGTATAACATAATTAAGCCCACTTTTTCAAGTACAAGAGTTAAGTTCAAAAAGACTAAGTGTTTCTACCTTTTATCATGCATTTTTGAGTGAATATTATAAAGTCTCAATGATACCTAAGTGAAAGAAACGAACCAAATGGCAATGCAGCTGGCAAAGTCAAATAAGAAAAACTACGAGGTAGCCACGGGAAGTCAAATATACCAAAATCTCGGAAGACGCCCTAAAAAATCTAGAATAATTGCATGTGTAAACGGGCACATATGATAACATTAGAAAAGAGGCTTTATGAGAAAACCATCTTACAGCTACAAGTAATCATAACGACCCTCGAAAGTTCAACGATCATTATCGGGTGGTGCACCCACATACTCCAATCGTCTTAAGATCGACGAGGTGTTAGAATATAGGTATGTGCTATGAGATATCCTTTCGGTGTGTGTGATTGATTCAATTTTGGTGGCTTATAAAAAATGAGGCTCTGCGAGAAAATGAAGATCATGGAAAAATCCTCTAAATTTGATATGATTTCCTTGTTATTCTCGCATTAGGATTTTCATGGAAAGAGTCTTGAATCTTTCTTTTCACTTGTATTATTTCTTTTTCTCTTTATAGTGGATCATATCCTTGTATTAATTCACGATCTTGGGAATTTAGCCCAAAGAAAATCTATATGATCGATCGACTTACTTGGGTTTAGTATTCCTTGTTCACAAATTTTACCATTGGTGAAAATGTGATTTTCAATAAACATACAAAATATATTTCATTCCCTTGCAATCTCTCCATTTTTTTCCCATACGAAAAAGGAAAGATAAAATACAAGTAATCTATTCATCTCAAGCACAATTTTGGTGTTGTAAAATGCAATACCATACTGTTACAAGTTCTTTCTATTCAGAGGTGGAGGATAGCGATGGGCACCAAAGTAGAAACCATCTGCACGAACTCTCCAATAACATTCTTCTAACTCAGGATTTATCTTTCCACAATCTTTTTCAGCTATATGATTATTGAAAACATCAATTGATTTGCTTTTGTTGTTCCACCAAAAATGACAAAAGTAAAGTGTACTCCCAATAAGGACACTCTAGAAATCTAAAAGAAAATTCCTCATTTTGTGAGAAGGATTTATATCTAAATCATCATCGGCCAATTGGCAATGAATTTTCAAAGATTTAGCGTGTGGGAAGGTTATTGATGATGAACCTCATGTTAGAGCTAATACCAAAGCTTCTAGCAAAAATGAAGTTTAATAGAAGTATGAGTGAGAGAAATTGGGTTTTGATATTGAAATTAATAATCATATTATTGTACCCCTTGAAGGAAAATTGGTTTCTTTTGTTATTTCTTTGATACTCTAAAGAGGTTCATGCATGGTACATTTATATGTGCTCAACTGAAGAGGATTTGACTTCATTTTAGTTGTTAGTTTCAACTTTTATGTGTGAAAGCTAAAGGAAAAGTCTTTGTGTTCATACCATTCTTTCTTCTCATATTAATTTGTATTTCTCAGTTAATAAAAAATTAAAGTCATAATTTTTTATTATATGAGTATATATAAATCAGTAGATCAAATTATAATTAGATTTACTATACGTAAATACTAATTGAACCTAATCATACCAAAATAATTTGGTATAATAATGGTATAGTATCTTTAAAAATCAAAAATCAAAATTTGAAGTACAGTACCATGCCACCCTTTTACTCCCACTACATATCGAAATTTCGGTTATGCTTCAAACTTGATTTAATGCCCAAAACACATCCAAGACCTACGAACACAAACCAATAATCGGCGGATCTAGGATTTAAGGCTATTGTTCAAACTTTTTAAAATTTTAAGTGAACCCATTATATTTTTAAAGTTATGGGTTCATGTCTATTATTTATTATAATTTTGATAAATTTTACACATAAATTTATACTTTATTTTAAAAGTTATGGGTTCAATTGAACCATAAAATATATGTGCATCCACCTACTTGATATATGCAAATCAATCATAAAGCACATTGAACTGTTGGAATCATCAAATCTCTATTGAGGTATCTTTAGACAAATCTCTTGACCATGGTCAACTCTAATCTTTTAAAATGAACTGAAAGCAACCAATCTCCTAAATTCCTCGGAATTCATGCAAACCATCCAACCAAATCGTAAATCATCCTTGGGACTTAATGGAGATGTTAAACCGAATCCAACCCGTTAACTCAAAGTTGACTTTGATCAAACATACGAAATGTCATACTTCAAAACAAAAATGCTTGAAATTTATCGAGATCATGATCTCGAGGAATCGTGTGACCCACTGGAATCGAGAAAAGAACATGTGAAGTTACGAAAAGGATCAAACAAGAAATAAAAAAAATAAAAATACAAAATGAGCATGAGAATAATTACAACATTCTTCCATAAAGCCTATCTCCCCTTTGCATCTTTAGGCTCTCCATTTCATCATTACTTGAAAAAAGAAGAATGCATATCGGTTTTTCCTTTCCTTCGACTCCCAATTTATATCAATACTCTAAACCCATATTCTTTGTGGTACAAAGAGAGTATCTTTATGTCTTTTCATGTTTATTTTTTCATTCTTCTTTGGATTGTAAGGTGAACAATAATGAAAATTTAGGTGTTAGCCCATATAGTGTTAGCAGATGGGCCTTAGGGTTTTAGGTAGTCCTATGGGCATTAGGATTTTAGGTAGTCCTATGGGCATTAGGATTTTAGGTAGTTTTATGCCTATATATAGGCACCCGCTTTACATTCTAGATTATTGTATTCAATTCTCAGTTAGCCTTTTTGATTCTTTCTTTTCTTGTTCTTCAATAAAACCTTTGTTATATATCAACATGGTATCGAAGCTTTTGAAACGACAAAACTTCACCAGTGTGAGGTGATCAATACCTAGTGGAGGAGTCATATACACTTCCTGTGGAGATCACCATTCGAAATGCATTCTTGACATCCATTTGAAATATCTTCCCTTGTCGAGCGGATCTTATTTTAATCATAGTACTGACGATCGTCATCTTTAATCCTTTGGGCAAGGTCTCCTCATAGTCCATACCATATTTTGTGAATACCCTTTTGCCACAGTCTAGCCTTGTATCGCTCAGCAGACCCATCGAATCTTTGTTTTTATCTTATACACCTATCGACAACCAATCGTATGTTTACCGGGTGGGAGGTAACCAAATCCCATGTGTGTGTCGATGAAGAGCGGTGAGTTCCTCCGCCATAGCATTAGAAGAGGATCGGTCTCCTGACCTCTCTATAGGACTCGAGTTCAGACAATTGATGTATGTTTGTAATAAAGGAAGCAAATGGGAGTGAGTAGGCGAGAATAAGCAAAATCGGGTAATTACGGTGGACTTACTCTACGACGAGTAGACCTCCTCGGAGGTGGTGGATCTCCGAGTCTCGAGCGAGTGAAGCTCTTGTCCGGGCGGCACATCAGTGGCACGGGCGGAATCCGCTAGACTTCTGTGTCAATGCCAAAATGGATCAATACGTAGAAGATCGACTTAGTAACATCATGGGATTTATTGGGAGTGAATAGAAAGGAATATGCTTTCCAAGGTGACATGCGTGAAACATATAATTTCGGCGACGGGATCATAGCAACGATAACCTTCTGTCCCAACACCATACCCCAAAAACACACATATAAATCGATTTTAGCTCCGGCTTGTTTTCTTTCAACATGAGGACGAAGGACAAAACAAGTACATCAAGCAGCGTAGCGAATGTCGGCATGTGACCATATAATTTACGAAGCGGAGAGCAATCCGCGAGGGTCAATGGTAAGATACGATTGATCACATATACGGCGGTTAGGACTTCTTCTCCCCAAAAATTACTAGGAACCTCACACGAGATAATAGTAAGGGCGTCTTTGTCTCAGCAAATATGGCCGGTGTTTTCTTTGACAACACTTAGTTACGCCGAGAATATGCATGCCAGAGATGAGCGGGTGTATGGTACCATCGAGGCAATGGCGAGTGAAATCATTGAGTATATTCACCCTCTAAGTCACACAAACACTTTATCAGTGAATGTTGGTTTAACAAGGGACTCTAAAGTGCTTTGTAAATGCGAAAGAAGTCGGACACAAACCGTAAGATAAACCCGGGTATGCAAGTATAGTCATCTATAAACGAAGCATGTGGATTAGAACCACCCTTAGTGGATGCGGTGATGGTCTATACATCGGGAATGAATAATGTTCAAAAGAATGGCCGAATAAGACATACTTTTATTAAAAGGTAGGCGAAGAATTTTGCCGGTTTACACAACCACTACTGTCAGGAAATATCGAGAAGTGCTTAAATGACCTAAAGCACCGTTAGAAGCTAAAAAACGTAAACGTGACAACGTACATGTCCCAAGTGGGAATGCCAAAGATAAAACTGTGACGACAATGGACTCGGCGAAGAAAGATAAATCAATCTTTGGAGCGGCAGCCGGACACTCTGAGACTCTCCCGGGATGGGGTTCCCAAACCTACGGCTTGATCCCAATCACGCCACGAGTGTGTTGGTCTGTACAACACAAACGAGAGTCGAGAAAAAGAATACCAAATGACCGGTTCTACTAGCTGGCCCGGCCCAGAAGCAAGATTGAAAGCAAGTTTAGAAATATAATAGACATCGAGACGGAAACAAATGTGAAGTAACGATACTTAGGCAGAGCACCCTCGTCGGCATAGATGCTTAGCAACTGGCGGACATAGCAGTGGTGAAATGGGTGACGAGGAACCAAAAGATACAGACTATGTGACATATGATGGGTCGCGCGAGAATCGAAATCCACAAGGATGGGGAATACACGATGTCTTGGAGGAAGTTTGGGCCCCAAGGCTGGGCCCGACATGGCGGTAGGATTGGATGCCAAAGCGCTACGGCTTGTTCGAACACCAGGATCAGCCTTGGAAGAGCCAGTGCCCCAGGCTTCGGCATCTGCGATGGTGCGGCCGACGGCTTGTGGAGGAGTACCAAAAAGGAGTGTGGGCTGTCCATTCTTTGACTGGCGACCAAACTTAGCCTTGTTGAGTAACAACGGACATGAGCCTTCCAATGATTTTTTACGCTTGCAAAATGCACACTAAATTCTGGCGATTGGGATGGCGATCGCAATGATCGCAAATCCACACTGGTTTTTGTGTGTTCCTTGGAGATTCTTTGATATCATGGAAGAGCAAGAAACAAGATGTTGTCTCGATCTCTCGGAGGGCGAGTATCGTGCTATGGCGGTGACTACATGTGAGATTGTTTGGTTACGGCTTCTTTGCCGGATATGGGGTTCACATTTCTCGGCCTACTCACTACATTGTGATATGAGTGCGATGCAAATTGCAAAGAACTCTATTTTCCATGGCGGACGAAACACGTGAGATTGATTGTCTTTTCGCTCGTCATCATCTCCAGCTCGGGACCATATCGCTTCCCTTTGTTCCATCGGCCTTGCGGTGCCAGACCTTTTACGAAGGCTCGGTCGACGTCTCGGTTTCGTTTCTTGTGTGACAAACTCTCAATGCTTATTGCTGTCGCATTATGAGAGTTTGAGGGGAATGTTAGCCCGTATTGTTAGCCAATATAATTGTTTAGGAGATGGGCCTTAGGGTTTTAGGCTGATCCCCCATGGGCATTAGGATTTTAGGTAGTCCTATGGGCATTAGGATTTTAGGTAGTCATGGGCATTAGGATTTTAAGGTAGTTTATGCCTATATATAGGCACCCCCTTCCCCATTCTAGATTATTGTATTCAATTCTCGGTTAACCTTTTGATTCTTTCTTCTTTGTTCTTCAATAAAACCCTTGTTATATATCAACATTCAGAAATGTGCAAGAACTACGATCTAGGTGATAGCAAATAAGGAGATCCCACTTTTCATATTTTGTATATCTATCATTTCTATCTATTATTATATGTATATTTTTAAAGCCATCACCCAAAGGCGCGAGCTTTTGGTGTAGTGGCTAGAAAGGTGAATCTAGGATTTCTAGAATATGGAATTAGCCTCTAAAATAAAGAAAAAAAACGTATTAAATGGGAATTGATCCTCGGTACTAAACATTAATAATTCAACCTTTAACCAAGTGCACTATTCAGGCCTACGTAGCATGCAAGGTGCCGGAGTATGTATGCTAATTTTAAAATATATACGTAAATATTTTTAACCTCCCTAGGCATGCATGAATGGTAGAAGGTTCCGGTTCAATGGTGGAAACATTTCGGCTAAGTGGTCAGCCACTTTATTTGCTTCTCTGAAACAATGGGAGATATGATAATTTGCATTGCTGAGAGTCTTGGAAATGTCCTGGATAATTAATTTCAACTTGAAATTGTCAGTATTTTTGCTAATCACCCTAGAATCGAATTCAATATATAAGTTGTTGAAGCCTCTCGCAATGCACCACTGGCTCTACCATATTTTACAGCAGTAGGCTTCCGTCCCTTGGTTGTTACGCAGTACATTGCACGAGGGGAGGGAGAAGGCCATGATAAAGTTACCATTGCTATCTCTCATTGTGCCTCCTAAATGAAATTGGGGCCTATGTATATCGCAAATCATCTGTCTAAGTCATATCCAACTCAATACATATGTAGAATAACTATGTTTAAGACCAAACACGCTTATTTATCCTTAAATATCCACAGGTCTAGAATCGAACTGTCGTAGAATTTTCCCTTTCAAATATATCACCTTCATTCTGTCGGGGAGTCCCTGGACTGACCGGACAGATATAGAATCTAGGCTCGAATGATAAAAGTCACAGTTACGCCATTGCACACATTTGATAGTTTAGGCATGAAACTCTTCAATCTAAAATCAATAATATTCTTATTTCTTCTTTTGTGAATCTTTTGAAATATCGAGGAGTGTTTCAAATTCATATTTGAAATTTGAAGAATTTCATTGTGTGTTTGACATTGTTTTGGACCGATTTACAACTCTCAAGGTTAAAAATGATGACTGCGTGCTCCATTTCGAGAAGGATATTTCAAAATTAAGAATCGGTAAGATGAGGGAAGTTCATATTTGAAATTTGAAGCAATTTGGTTGAGATTTGACACGAGTCTCGGAATTAAATTACAGGTTGTTCGTCCCAAAGGAGAAGACGACAACAAATAGTCTATAATAATTTTATCTAGATTTGTATTTATCTTTTTAAAAGGAGGAATAAAAAGAAAATATACACAATATATATATATATATATATATATATATATATATATATATATTATTAAGAGCTTGTCTTAGAATTTTCTTATTCACCCTTTATTTTTGACTATTTGATTCGGTCATGAGTTTTCATTGCTTTGAATTTGTCTCTAGGGGTGATATTCAAATTGTTCACTCATGCTCATATCTATTCATTGCTTTGAATTTGTCTCTAGGGGTGAACAAAGTAATAAGATTAAATTCAAAAAAATTAATTCCAATATGACATAATAACTCAATTTTATTAACTACTAGTTACCCAAATCATTTACATTATATACTAATCATCGATATTTTTATTTGTACATGTCCGAATGATATTTATGAATAACAACACAATGCATGCCTAATAATGTGATTTGTACTTTTCTCGATTTACGCTTTTGAGTGACATCATAAATTTCCATGAATTTGATAACTTTATATGTCATATTGTAATGTTAAGTACGTAGTCTACGTATATAACGCCCACATAAAATGTATGTATATGTGTTATGCATGCTAATTTGTATTTTTTCGAATTTATTTACAACTCGAATTTGTTAACTTTTATGTGACATATGTTATTGTTAAAGTAACCATGATAATCTACATAAGGCATATAAAATGTGTATTATACATTTCTAACGTCATAAAGACAATGACAACTGCATGCATTAGGTTAAAAAACTCACGCTTTCACAATGCTTAGAAATATTACCTTCAATAGTTGTGGTTCAAGAATAGACAAAAAGGCGAGGATAACTCAGAAATCCCTGAAGTGGAGAGAAAATTAAACACAATTGAACCCAATTTTGAGAAAAAAACATTAGGATGTTACATAGCATTTATCGGATGAAAAATGATATAGTGTTATTCGTTCCTTTGAAAATAAACCTTTTGTATCCTTTGTTGATTTAAAAAATTGGACACATTATTGGTAGGATACTCCTCCAAAGTCGAAGGAGTTGATTTGATGAAAACTTTAGTGGGTTGAGTTATATTTGAAAATGTGTGATTATAAGGTCTTATGTCGTTGGCAACAAGCATTGTCGGCTGACTTCTTAGACCTCAATTCCAAAGATGAACCACTAGTTATTCAACATTTAATGAATTTGAAACCCTTAAACTTTAAAAAAATCGACAGACAGATCAATTTTTAAAATGTAAAATTAAAAAAAGAAAAAATTAAAAAAACAAAAAAAATGAAAATTTGCACCCAAATTCTTCTTATCGTGCATTTTCAATAGCTCAAGAATGAATAGGCCTTGATATTTACCCCAAACATTAAATTGTGGAGTGTTATATTGTTACTTAAACCAAGAAATGAATATAAATTGTTGTCTAGATTTCAATGATGAATATGGAGAATAAAATGAGGAAGACTGTGAAGAAGGTAAGTGATACCAAAAGCAGCGAAGATTAATTTTTATTACTTAATTGTAAAGCCTTTATTATTGTATTTTTCTTCTTATTTGGTAATACTTTATCATTTTATAAGACTAATTATTTATAAATTGAAATACAAGTACAACTATGACAAAAAGTTAAAATACATTCATAAATCCAAAAAGGTAGAAAATTTGCAATTTGTTGATGAAAAACCTAGTACCACCTTGCAAGTGAAAGTGAGGCCAAATCTATGAATCCACAATTTTTATCATGTTTAGTAATTCAATAGAACTTGTAAATAATTTGTACAAACTATATCTCTTCATTATAACATGATGTGAATAAAACAAGATTTTTCAATACGGCAGAACTTTGTGAATACCAAAAATATGGCCTGCCACGACATAACTTATGAACAAGATAAATTTTGCTAATCTCTCAGATAAGTTACTCGTGGATGCTATCTTTGCACAAATTTACTAAACGAGGACAAAGAAGTTAAACAATGACACATAAGTATCCTCTTTGTGCAAATCTCTAAACCAGTGGATGACAATATTTGTTAGAGATACTAAATAAAATTTTATGAATGAGCTAAATGATCAAGATCTTACATTGATAATAAATATATTTGAGAAAATCAAATATGAAATAATGAATAATTAGTTACGTCTCGGTCTTCAGATACTCTAGAAAAAAAATTCTATCTAGAATAGGTGGAGTATCTTCACTAAAATAGAAAAAGGAAAAAAGACCTGTGTTGTCCTCGGAGAAACTTTTTTTTGTCCAACAATAAGTCAATAACTCAATTATAAAAGAAATTGTGTGCCATAATATTTTCAGAATAAATAAAAGGAGGAGGGAAGAACGGAGGACACAACAATATAATGCTGTACAATTTCCCTCTTTAATGTCAGAGGGAAATGTTATTGATTCCCATTTATTGCAACTTCTAATTCTGATTTGTAGAACACTGTCACCATTGATCACCTCACAGCATTGCCTATGTGGTGCCTGTTTTTTGGGTCAAACAAAACGTGTTATTTACAAAATCTCACAAACAAACAAACAAAAATTCCTAACTCAAAACCAAATGTTCTACCAATTTTGACTGTTATCAAACCTTTTCAAAGTCAATAGAATAATATTTTTTATTATTACTATTATATGGATATCGATTAATGAATACCACATTGAATTGTGGGAGATTCAGTGTGAAAGTTTTAAATAATGGGAGACTTGACTTGGTAATTTTTTAATGTTTGATAGGACGAAAAATAACTTATCTTTTAGAATATTTTCTAGTATTTTTGGTATTTGGTAGAAGAGTGAAAATAGGCTTTTATAAAAGAAATATTTTTTAAAGATTGATAATGATTTTTTAAAATTGGATAGTGTTTATAAAATTTAGAATTATATAATAAGTTAATAACAACAATATCATATTCTTATCCGATGTAATGATGTAATCACACATGTACGATCACGAAGAGATGGTGTGTCCATAAAACTCCAAGCACAAGAAGCTTAATTTCTGGTGACTCTATACTTTTTTTGAAGCCCATTAATAATAAATGAATAAGCTGCTTTAAACTTATTATATAGTAGGTTTGAATTTTTGAATCTAAAATATTCTTTGCTTTAGACTTATTCTATGGAACTTAAATAGTAGGTTAGAGTTGTATTATAATTTTTAGATTCAGAATAACTTTTTTGATGATGATATTATTCTTTTCTCTATTAATATTTTATTATTTGTTATAGCAGTACTATAAACATATCTAGTGTGAATATTGCTTGCACCATAATCAGAACATGGTCTAATCCATATGGATCGATTGGAGTAATCAGTGAAGAAAATTAAAGAAATGGAAGCAACTAAGAAAATGGCAAGAAAATACTTCACGAAAGTATGAATTTTAACATGGTAGTTTTGCTACTTATTACCACAAACTAATTTAATAACACATAAATGTTTTATCGATTCCTTATCCATAAAGGAAAAAGTTCCAACTCAACAAAGAACATCAAAACCCTCTCAAGAAGAATATATTAGTGATAGAGAGAAATATAGAGATTCGTAGAATTTAGTCAAAGTTTACATTTTATTAAAAAGTAAAGTTGATGTATTAGGAGTTTATTTCGTCAACTTATTTTAAGTGTTTTTTTTTTAACTTTTAATATTTTTAAATAAAACCGACACTGTCCCTCGGTTTTTAAAATATTTTTAGATTAAAATACGTCAAAAATCATAAGTTAAAAATACATGTTTATAACTTTTGACTTATATAAGCTCAACTAAATAGGCTCTAGGAAGAAGGGAAAATTGAATAAGTACACATAAATTAGATCTAATATTACAAAAAAAAAAAAAAATACCCGTATTCTTCGTTTCAATACCTACCCTATTTATTAAAAAAAAAACTACCCAAGCTTTATACGGCTATAAATGGACGAGCTTCCTATCGTATTCTCCTGGGTTTGCTCTCAATTTGGTAGATATAGCTCCTTATGCTTCTGGGTTTGCTCAACGTTGTATGCGGGTTCCACTACTATTCGAATTTTTGTGCATCAATTATTGTACAGATTCAATTCTACATCGATAATACTAAGTTTTCTCTCAATTTGATACGTATTTCTCCCTTTTTCCGAATTTAGGTTTGCTCTCAATTTGATACATAGGTATTTCTCTTTTTTCTTCCCGAGAATTTGTTGTAAGATATTAGCGAAATCAAATTTCTATCAACAATAAGTATACGTGTCGAGATTTAACTTATTAATTGAGTGCTAATGCCTTTAAGTAGCCCTATTTTAATCAATTTTTTGGTTAGTCTTTTGTTTTTAGGAATATTCATTTTTATTGTTAATGAATGTATACCTAATTGATTTTTGTAGTTGTATTTGATCTCCAATAATTTTTTTTAGTGATCGACAAGCAAAATCAAATTTCGAGAATCATACGGACTACCAAAATTCATATTTGATACGACTGATTTGTTGTTTCATGCTATTTTGATACAACACAATGGATGGTGGGATTTGAGGAGTAAACATATAGATTTTCAAATTGAAGGGATATTCATTGATTCAAATGCAAATTACAATGGTTTGGTAACTAGAATTGCGGCACAACTAGGGATAGATACCACAAAAAAAATATTGAAATCAAATATACAATTGGTGAATATATAATGATAATACACAATGATATGGGCGTTCGTGTATATTTTAATTAAAAGAAGGATAACAAGAATTTCTTTTTGAATATCATGGTTCTTGATTAAGGACAATAACAATATGAACACACATTACATTGTAGATACACTAGTGTCCTGATCTTAATATCAGTAGATACACTCCAACTTATTGAAATGGTTCCAAGTGGAGATATGAAGGTATTTGAGGGTGAGAGAAATAAAATAATAACGATACGCATTATAAATTGGTTATTGAAAAATAAATTTACAAGAATAAGAAGACTTTTATTGAGATTATGAAACACTACACGTTTATCAATTATTTTAATTTTCATGAGAAAATCGTGCAAGCGGTATGGAAATTACCTTGTACGTAAAAATAGTATATTTACATATATGTGTATAAATATTAAATAATTTTTGTATCTAATTTATCATTATGATTTAAATCTAGATATTGTCTTGAATGCCACAGGAAAATTGTTCATGGTATTTTAGGATTTTCAGAATCTCAATGATTCGAGACTTTTCAAGATAAGAAGGCACATGATGTTCACACATGCTTATTGAAGGATAGAATTTATTCACGACTTTAAGCTATAGAGTCATTTTATTATCATAATGGATAAGTATAATGATCAAAAAAGCGTATATACACCCCGAGATATGGCAAGCGACATAAGGAGACAACATGGGGTTAGAATTGAGTTATATGCAATCTTGGAGAGCCAAAGAAAAGGCAATCCACAATATTGCGGGAGGACCCAATTAGATGTACAATAAGATTCAAGCTATTTGTACATTCTAGAGAATACATATCTGGTTCATTCATTAAGTTTGGAGAGAGCAGATGAAAAACACTTCTTGTACATCTTTATAGCATTAGATGATTGCATTAGAGGGTGGGATTATTGCGAGCCTATTGTGGTGGTTGACGGTATCTATCTTAAATCAACATATAAAGGGACAATGCTTATAGCTAGTACCATGGATACAGGAGGTAGAATTTCTTTTCCTTTTCTACGTAGTGTTATTATCGGTTATGTAAAATTTGTATAAAATGAGTATTTATACGGGTAGTGATACGCCCTTGCATATATGATAGTTGATTAGAAAATGATGAATCTTGAATATGGTTCTTTGAATGGTTCAAGATGTATTTTTGGGAAAAGGAGAACATGCTTTGTATCCAACGAGGCATGATAATATATGGAAACAGCCGCCTTGTTATATCTGGATATCCACATTATGTAAGTATATGACATTTTGAAACAATGTCTTGAAAAATATCATAGATAAAGAAGCGAGATAGAGAGGTTATTCTTTGCAATGACTAAAGCATACACATTTGAAGAATTTGGCGAACTCGCAGGAAGGGTGACTCCCGAAATAAATAAGAAGGCTAGGAATTTATGTTGGGTTATGCAAATGGACATTGACTTCTGAAACCTGAGTGAGTCGCCAAACTCTTCCAAATAGGGATGCTAGAGAATTGCCCGATTGTACCATTTATTAATTTTATGAGGCAATTGATTGAAAAGTGAAATGAAAAACACAATGAACAACGAAAACATTTCACGGATCGACGCTTGAGCTCTGATAGACTCATAATGGATAATAGTACAAGTGTAAGATTCTATCTTGTTTTTTTAATAAACCTTGAGTACATGCTATATAAAAATTGTATTTTATATATCATATAGATTCCTATCTTATTTGTTTTTTTAATAAGCCTTGTTATATGCCTTTATATAAAAATTGTATAATATATATGTGTGTGTGTGTGTGTGTGTGTGTGTGTGTGTGTGTGTATGTATGTATGTATGTATCTTGTATGTTGGTTAAATAAAAGTTGAATTATTCACTCAAATGTCTTATTGATCTAGGTAAAAGCTTCCAATGAATATCTCATCAGTGACGAGATGGTGTTAGGAGGATGCAGTATGCCTTAGAAAGCAAAGTATATTTGTGGAAGATTTACGGCTTGATGAGATTCCTTATGAGCACTATATTATCAGAGTATAGGCACCAACATGGAGAAGCTTATGGCTACGTATATTACAGCAACTAGATGTTTTTTGTGATATGTATTCCATGTTAGATTGAGCCTGTTTCAACAAATAAGATATACCAATGCATGTGTTGGATTAAGCTGTATTGCCACCAAATTCTAAGAGACCTTTGGGAAGGCGAAAAAGCTAAGGATGAAATCATTATACGAGTTGAATTATGCAGGTCAAGGAAAATATGTAGCAGAGATGTGGAGACAGAAGACACAACAAAAAAAAAGACGTGTGCTGTCTTCAAAAGAGTTCACAAAAATTCATTAAGTTATATTTTTAGTTGTTTCAATTTGTTTTTACATTGACACTATGAACTTGATTTCTGTCAGTTTAATATAGGCGTCATTGCAATTTTATTTTGCAAATATATGTATGATCAGTATGATGAAAAATATTATCGACATTGAATACATATGATACTTTATATAGAATTTTCATACACAAATGACACAAAGCGGCATTATTTTCATAGGGTGTATATATATACAACTTTCATACATAGTTTGATATAAACGGTAAATTTAGACGGAAGTATTATGTCAAGTTATATACAACTTTCATACATAAGCGATACAGCGGCGGTAAATTCAAAATGAAAGTGTTATGTCAAGTTAGATTTAACTTTCATACATAAGCGATATGAAGGCCGATTTATATGCACCTATCATATATAAATGATATAATTAGCAGTTTATATACACAATCAGTACACAAAATTATTTTTTTAATTATATATTCAATTCATAAAATGATATAAGCGTGTATATGTATATGTATAATAATGTGGATGGTAATAGATTATGCACAAACACAAACTAATAAGACTATATCTATTATAAAAGTTGGGTTACTCGTTTAACAAAATGCATTACAAAGTTGTGTAACTAACGTGAAGTAACATACTACCCATGATACATGTTTAGACACAAATAAAACAACTTCTTATAGTAAACCCCTAAGCGGCGGTTTTTGATTTAACAATTATTTCTTCATTTTCGTATAGGCCTAACTAACTTCTCTCTATCGTAGGTTCCTTGGCAGCAGTGGACTACACTTTTACGCTGGTAACTTTTTCGGTGACCTCACTCTCACTAATAGCTACAACATCACCTTTTTCCTTCCATATTGCCATAGCCGGTTCACCATATCTCTTTTACATTAGTTTAGGATCTAAATGAATCTCCTTGGGAATTTTCAATATACCTTGACTAATTAGAAGCAAATCTGTTTGCATAAACTCCACAATCACCAACAAAAAAAAGAATAATTAGAAGTATTAGTTATGCTTTTAATTTATATAGAAAAATCAAGCGATGACCATCTAAGAAAAACATAACATATATTTTAAAAATATCATATGCGAAGTTGTGGTGCTTCCTACAGAAAATTATCCATCATAACATATTCTAAGGGATCACAAATGTTCTTTTCAATGTATCTTTGATGGCTTATTCAGTCTATGTGCGGCCTCTTACCATAAAATCTATATTTAAGAAAAAATGATAACTTACCTACGCCAAGAGCGTGAAGCATTCTAAGCGTAGAACACGCGAGGAAGGAATCATATACATACAAACACCTTCTTTTAACTCGAGAAAAATAAAGAGAACCCAATGAAAATTTTCCTCGACATTACGGGTATGAGCACATAATCAACTTTTGCCCAATGTAAGATTAGAGTTTGGAATCTTGAATCCACGTATATATTGAGCTACATTATCATCTGCACATTAAACATATTTATCCTTGTTCTTGATGAATGTTTTGTAGGCTAATTCAACACTGGCCCGGAAAATGATCAATTGTTGTATATTTAAGTGGATTAATTAGTCACATTTGGCCTTAACTTTCACAAATTGTACAAAGCAACATCAGGTTGCTAAATAAAAAAAAAATGAAGTAGTTGTTATCAATAATGAAATTTAATGTGCGGCGAAGCACGAATTTAATGTGAATATTGGTGTTTTTGAAAGTTTTTCCAATGAAAGGGGTGATGAGATTCGAAGGTAAGATTAGCAGAGATATGTTAGGCCTTGAAATTCGTTGAAGAATAGGCCAAGTAGCATACGAGTTGAACTTACTTCCGGAAATTAGAGATCTTGTTCATCCAGGTTTTCCGTGTTATGCGGAAGTATATAGGAGACCCCTCCCGAGTTGTTCCGAGTTCAAGATGTCTAGGTTACGGAAGAGCTGGCTTATGAAGAGGTTCCGGTAGCCATACTAGACGAGAGCGGATACGCGGGTTGAGAACTAAAAGATATTTATTTTTGTCAAAGTATATTTTGGCGTAACGAGGAGCCCAGAGAGGAGATGACTTGGGAAGAAGAGGAAGATATGAAAATCGAGATATCCTCGGCATTCCAGACTTAATAAACTAAAGGTACGTTAGTATTGTTGTCTTATAAATTGCCTTATATGAAGTGTAAGTAAATTAAATAGCGACTTATGTGATGGATACTAATGTTGTGTGGAGTACCTTTATTGGACTTTTGCGTTTAGGAATTTTGAGATAGTCCATATTACAGTGGAGACTCTACCGAAATTTTTCTAAATTAAGTCAAATAAGTTGAAATTCTTGCAAGTAGAAGTTTTACATTTGAGGACGGGCTTCTTAAGGAGGGGAGGATGTTACACCAGTAAAATTTTTGACATGTAGATGGCTTATTCGCATTTGGTTAAGAGTTTTAGAATGCCATACGTGCTAGAAAAGGCAGGAAAGGCAGGACAAGCGCCCAGAATCGGAGAGTCGCAAGAGGAGCCGAGGGCGAGAACCCCTCGCGATGGAAGCGTGTCACGGAGGGAGCCCTACGCGATGACGGCGTGTCCGCGGAGGCCTATTGACCCAAGTATAAAGGGCCTCCCACTTGGTTTTTAATCATTTACCCCACTTTAAATTTCCATAAAACGAGCAGAGAGCGAGAGAACGCGAGAAGATTCAACAAAATTTTAGGTAGTTTACGCTATTAAACGCGGTCTAAGCTTCGAATTAATCTTGGGTAGTGAAGTATTAAGTCTTTGGGAGCATTCTTGCGGAGTTAGTTTCGTGAAATTCGGTCGGCGAATCGTCGTCCCTCACCAGAGCTAAGTTAAGTGGAATTGCTCCAAATTAGTGTTGACTATACTCCTAGCCCTAAGGCGAGGCATTTCTCCTTCGAACTTCCGAGAAATGACGAGTTTTAGACTATTTTTAGATAAGTCAAAGTTTGGGCTATATATATATTCAAGTAGTATTTTCTTCGAATATTGATGAATTTTGTTTAATTACTATGAATGTGAATACGGTTGGAAGAAATAGCGGAATATTGGTGAGTTACACCGGTTAGTAGGGCCGACAAGCGAGGTATGTAAAGAAAGCTAGTTTCTTCGACAAGTTATCAATTCTAGTATAGTAAAATAGAATAAATTCAGGAAGAATGAGTATTAAGTATGTTTGCGTTATTAGGTCATATTGAGAATAAAAGTTAGTAAATCGGTATTAAGCAGTGAGGTATTATTTTAGGCTTCGATTACCCGATTCGGTTTAGTCCGGCAAAGAATCGAGAATAGAATATCAAAAGCATGAGCAGTATTATCCCGGTTATTATACATGTTATATGTAATATTGTTGTTTGTTGAGACGTTGTGTTATGTGGGCACCACTTAGAGGCTTCCTTGCCTTGGGGTTAGCCAAACTGTGTCGCTCGCCAGTCGAGAGGGTGAGGATCGTCACTCCAAGGAGTGGCATGCGGGTCAGAAGTAGGACCGAAGATGGGATGCGGCATTCCCCATAGTAGGCGTGTATTCTGATATACTGCAGCTTCACGGCTTGCGCCAGGCCTGGATGCAATTCTGAGACTGATCTCGGATTACGATTACGGTTCTCGGATTACGATTCTGAGTCCTCCCCTGGACTCGGAATACGGTTGTCGGGGAGCCCAGAGCCCAAAGCACGCCACGGGGCGAACGAGGTGCTCGTAGTTATTAGGTGAGTGGAGTGAATTTATTTTTTGATGGTTTGACTTAGGGTAGGGGTATATAGATTGCATGTTGATTTGGCACCTTGGAAGCATGAAATTTGGTATAGGTTCTTGTATGTTGTGTGTGTGTGTGTGTATATATATATATATGTTACTTACTAAATATATATACATGCTACTTATTAAATGGATAGTTAGCCGGGGCAGCGCATCGGCGGGTACGATTCTTATCTTCCTTTTGATACGGTTAAGCTCCGCTTGAGATACGCTATTCCCGAGCAGTTCTCGCTATCCCTGTCATTTTAATGCTTATCGGTAATGCTTGTTTATCTTTAGTTATGTTCAATTTTGCTTTGCATACACGGTACCGAGTGGTCTTGGCGCAGTTAGAAGTGTTGCATTATTTTGCGGTACTCATGAAACTGAGGCTAGATCCTCGCCAATTCCGGCCCGACACAGAGTCATCGGCTCCGAGTCATCCGGGCTAGATAGCTGAGGTTTATTCCTTTTTTATTGTACAGTATGGTGGCAGGGGCCTGTCCACGACCATATTATCGGTATTCTTAGAGGCTTGCGGTGTATATTCCGTGGTTAGTTGTACTTAGGTCGTGAGGTGTGTATGTTTTAGTTTGTTTATGATGTCCTTGTGGGGCCTTATTCGAGTTGGTAGTGGTGACCTTGTCGGTCACGTAGCAATTTGCTTTGTTTTCTTGATTCGAAGTAACTAAGCAGTATGGTGACCTTGTCAGGCATAGGTTCCTTTAAACTACATTTGTTCGGATTAGTTTGTTGTTGTCTTACGGTGGCTATAGGCTTTGAGTCAGTGGAGGATGTATTTATAGCCGTTATATAGTCATCGTTTCCTTGAATCCCGAGTTAGAGTGGCTGGCTTGCAGAAGTCTTCGAGGCACCGGTAGTCACAGCGGTCAGGTCACAGTAGGGAACCGGGTATGAGTCGTCTGCACTCCCAGTAGTGACATTTTCATTAATCCCAATCAAGGGGTTCTCAATGTATTATCCAACCATAGAATGTATTTGACTTTACGAAGTAATATTTAGTATTTGAAAAATAAAAGATATATGGTAGATAAATAAATTGCATGCGTATTCCCATTACATATGACACTTTTTCGGCCAATTTTGTAAACTCTTTGACCAATTTAAGATCAATGTCAAAATTATTAGAATTTGTGAATGGGCGTTTAATTTTGAAGATAGTAGGTGCTACAAAAGCATACAGGTTGTACTAAAATTAAGATCTCAAGGTGACCTATCGTACTTCTCGGGCTTACATTTGTACTTCTTTCTCATAGGGTAACAAGATCATGGAACCCAGTTTCAAATTCTACGAGTTGTGACTCGTTCATCGGTGGAAAATCCAAATCATCAGAAGTGGGTGGTTTTTATCAAAAAAAAATTAAACGGTGGCGGCAACCAAATTTTCTTCAATATTACCGTTGATTATATAATATTTAATAAAATGAGGGTATATTAATGCAATTTTCTCCAATAACAAAAAAGAGTAAAATTGATATCTCGAGAATAAATCATTTTGTCCACTTTATCGGTGCATAAATTAATGTGTTAAAAAAAGTCGGATAATATACGTATATATAGTTTTACCTGAGAAATATGAACATGTTACACCTTATTTTATTCAGTTTGGAATCATCCCCAATCGCATCACTGACCCATCGTGTTCATAAAATACATTGTCAAAATTGTGATATTGATCATCAAATTTCTTTGGTTGACTTGTCTTGGTCTTCTAACATACTTAACTACTCCCAGAAATTTATTTGTTGTAGTATGTGGCAGAATACTTAACTCAATGTATATACTAATTTGGAAAGAAATCATGAAAACTCCAACTTATATAAATTCAATGTTTGCTTGAGATATTTCAGATCTTGACGTACTTGAATATTTAAAAATATAATTAATAAATCTTTATATCTCTATGAAAATTCCCGGTAATTTTATTTATAATGTTTGAATATAAGCTTCACACCCATTGTCAACTTTTTCTTACGCAATGCACGAAAAATTCGTCATTGCAAAGCGTGGCATGTTTGGGAAGTAGCCACTCTCTCGTAATGGCAGATCAGTCAAATTGAATAGTCTCACTTCTTCATCAGTTGGAATAATGTCTTTAACAACAAGCTACAATTTTTAAAAAGAAAGTTAAATATTTCAAACAACAGGTATAACTTTGAGAATGTTGAAAATTAATAAAATTTAGTATCAAAATTGTGTTAATAGTGATGAACATGTAATATTACCTTATTTTCATAAGTTACGAACATGCCTTCTTTAAGAAATTAAAGTAGACAATATATGAATTTGATTTCTAGTTGAGAATTCGTGGGATGTGATTTGCAACACGTGTTTGCAACTAAGGATCAATCCTTGAGTAACACTCTTAAAGCTATACTTGCAAAGCAAGTGGAAAACTGTCAAACCTACTATATTGTGCTTCCTCCCTAAAGTGATGACTAACATTTTTGAGAAGAAAATTCTTAAAAATCATCACTTTAAAGGATACTCTCTATATTACATGACTCAACCAAATTAAAGTGCGGCTTGCTTGCAAAAGTCACTTGAGGATCGGTTGAGAATAAGAACACATGTGACAAAATAAAGAAGAGACATCTTCCATGACATCCTCATCATTATCCAAAGATTTTTCTTTAAAAAGACTAATTAAGGCATTCTTGCACACTTTGATTTCATTTGAAAAGTACCTACTTATTAAACGGTTTGGGGACTCATGGTTTGAGAACTCACTCATCATTCCACATTGAGGCCGGTGACAATAAACGAGCACAAATTCACAAAATGTATATTATTTACATTCAACAGATGATAAACATGTCGTCCCTATCATTGTTAGTCTCAAGTAACATCAAGTGACACACAAGTTATGCCTAAACCTTAAGCTTTGAAAAATCCAGATACATTTCAAATAGGAAATGGCTGAAGATTTGCGGTTGAATTTTGAGTAAGTTTATCTTCAATTTTGGCAATGGCATCGACATTAGTATAGGAAGACCAACGAGAATAATTCTTTCTTTCCTGAATTGTTATTTCCAAAAAAAAAGGGTAATTACATCATTGATAGAGTTCCATATCTGAGAAATTAATTCATAATTTATGATGATTTAAAACAAACAATAATGACACACATCTTAACTAATAAAGAAAATCAGATTCTATACATATTATATACACATTGATATGACAAACTGTTATTTTGATTTTAACAAAATTGAATTCGTAAATTGCACAAATATATGTATATAATGATAGATATCAACTTTCATACTCCATTTCATACACACTTAATTTTTAAGACATGTAAGACCAACTTTTTGGATGCATACTAATTTGATACAATATATATATATATATATATATATATATATATATAATTTATTTTAATTTTGAGAAAAAATTAACCCTACTAAAAATATTTTATAAAAAGATGACAACACTCAAAATGTAGTTTATCTTTAATTTTGGCTTATGGTCCATCTTCCCGGATGTTTGATTAACCTCCTTTTTTTAGCTTAATGACATCGATTTCTTCCTTGAAATCATCATCTTCCAACGATTTTCTTCTAGACATCTCTTTTCCCTGTCAAACACGGATGAATACATAAATTATGCGATTTGCATACAACTAAAAATATTTAAAAAAGATGACCCAACACTCAAAACTGTAGTGTGTAGTTTACCTTCAATTTTGTCTTATGTTCCTTCTTCCTAGATGTTTCGGCTTGATCAGCTTTATTCTTTATAGCTTTACAAACATCGATTTCTTCCTCAGCTGTCGTCTTCCCCTGATTTTTTTTCTAGAAATCTCTTTCCACTTTCTTTTGACAGCTTTCGGAAGGCTTTTCTGTTGAACTATCACGGTAGCGTATTTTCTCATCATGCTTAACCTGCTTCTTTACTTTTTTCTCTAGATGATAGGTGAGATTTAGTACCCATATTTAATTTTTCTTCTCCTAACTTGTTTTGGGTGCAAATCAACTCAAACTTGGAAGAGGACCTGGCTTAGGCTCTAAGAAGCCATCATTCTAGGGCTTTTTCGAGTAGGTGAAACAATGTGCGTTTTTAGACATTTTCCTTGAACAATGACTGAACATAAAAACAAATAAAGAAAAAATTCACCAAAATAATACAATAACACATGCAATGATTGTGGGAGAATGGTTATGAGAAATAATCATTGAATAATATACCATTAGTAGATAACTAAATATAGCAATAAAAATAAATTTCAAATTCTTACAATACCAAATGCAACAACCGCGCTAATAAGCTGATGAACTGCTCGGTGAAGAACACAAGGAATTTGGAAGAGATTTGAAGAAGACAGGAGCTAAAGAAAGAGAAGAGAAAGATGTAGAGACAGAAGGAAGAAGGATAAAAGGGAGGAGATATGAAATAAGTAAGTGAAGCACTATCGAGTATAACTTAGCCCAACTATAGTGTTAACACTACTGGTAAATGTGTACAAATTGTAATATTAGCGTTATAAACAATAAATAAGAAAAATTAAAGGTATAAATGGTAATAAATTATATTAAACTGTTTTGGGGACAGAGCTCTAAAAAAGTCTTTTCTAGGGATTGAAATTTTGTATTTCTTTTTTTCTTTATTGTCCAAGAAAATACTAATCATAGGCCTAGCAAATATGTGGGGCCTCCTTATATTTTAAAATCTTTAGGGCTCTTTTTAAACTTCTTAAAACAGTTCTCTTTCTTTGTCCATCCCTCGTTTTTCTTCCATATTCATCTTTCCCCAAAACCATTCCTTTACTCAGAAGTTCTATGTGTGTAGTTGTTGTTGAAAGCTAAATTTGAAGTATAAATACATTTGTTTAAAAATGTGAAGGAGTAGGAAGGCATTGACGGACCTTTGAAGCTCTAGTTCAAATATTTTAATTATCACAGATGGTGATTCGTTTCCAGCGAGTGATATCTCAAAAAAATAAAATATCAAGGAAATTTTTATTTGATATTTGAGGAATTTCATTGAGATTTGACATTGTTTTGGACCGATTTTGAACAGCTCTCAAGGTTGACAAAAGATGACTAGTCAAAGCTTGGACACCTGCGTGCTCCATTTCGAGCAGCTGATATCTCAAAAAAATTAGAACGACGAAGAAAGTTCATATATCTGAATATTTAAAGCAACTTGGTTGAGATTTCACATGAGTTGTTCATCCCAAAGGAAGAAGATACGACACTACCAAAAGTAGTGTATAATAATTTAATCCAGAGTTATAATACATTTATGAGCATTCTATAGATTAAATACAAGAATTTAACACCACATTAACTAAGAAAGCAGACAACAAAATTTTAAGGAGCAGAATCAGAGTTTGGTGTTATAAATCGGCTAGCTGTAATCTTGGAACTCCAAATGGTGTAAATCATTACCAATCTCACATACTTAAGCCCGTTTCAAAATAAGTGAATAACTTTTAGCATATCTTTTAAAAAACTATTCATTCCTAGATTAAAAAATATAATTTTATCCACTTACCCGTAACAAATATCTTGAAAAGATGTAACTTAAATATTTTCTTGATTAAGAAAATAGAAACTCTCTCCACTTAAATAAGAGTAAAATTGACATTATTAATGTCTTCTTGATATGTTAAACACCACTTATTTTGAAACGGAGTGAGTATCTCACTAATGCTTGCAATTAATTTGCACATAAAAGTGCAGCAAGTGTAGGGTGAGTATGAAAAACACATACTCAGCAGCATCGTCGATCGAACCTTAATTAATGAAGCGATAACAAGAACTGATCATATAATGCTCACCTTTTGACTTCTCAATAATCAAATCAATAGTTGGTATATGATGATCCAAACAAGTAAATGATCAAAGCAGTTATAATTATAAAAAAATCGTAAAACTAGCAAGTTAAATTAGTAAGCTTCAGATAATATCAATCAACAAGTAAGAGGCAATGTGAAGTATGATGACCAAATGCAACACAAGTGATATGAGATGAAATGTTGTCCTATGCACCAGTTTACACCTTCCGCTCTAGGTCGTTCTTGAATCACATATGGGAAATTCCGCAGAGATCCATATACTTTCCTCGATTCGCTCGTAGCCCATCCAAATAATCCATGCGAAGGTAATTGTCTTTTCCAGTCGAGATCACGTCCCTTCGTCCATCGGACAATAACCATATGATTCAGCGTGTACTATGCATGTGACATCATATATAAAAGCATGAATGAATGATATAGATGCAGAAAACATATGACATGAACAAATATAAATGCCCTTCTATCAAATCAATAAGTGAAGTTTATGGATAAGCATGAGTAATGAATGTATATTAATTCAGTAAGTCATTTTATTAGTTAAAAAGCTCAAATATAATATTCTCAATATCTTTTGATATCATAAATTAATCAAAACAATCAAATATCTAACTTTTACACATATCATGGAACTGGTACACACATAAATGTTTTACATCTCATCTAATAGTGCCCCCAACACCCTTAACCCATCAACACACATCAATACAAACACTTCATAAGAGTTTAGAAAATCTCAACTTGCCCTAAATTTGAAGCCAAGCGATCAAGCGACTTTGTTGTAACTTGCACCACTTCACTACATATCTAATGCTTTCAATCAACCTGCACATAAAATTAAGAAGTTCAACAAGTGTAGAGTTGGCCATAAAATAACGTATACTCAACAGCATCGTCGACCGACACTTAAATGAAGGCAAATCATATCATGTTATCTTTTCACCTCTCAATAATCATATCAAATCAATAGCTGGTATATGATGATCCAAAGTAGTTATAATTATAAAAGAATCATCGGTAAACTAGAAAGTTAAATGATTAAGCTTCAGATAATATCAATCAACAGTTAATTAATTAAAAAGCAATGTGGCGAAGTATGATGAACAAATGCAACGCAAATGATATGAGATGAAATATTGACCAATGCACTAGTACATATACCTCCAGCTCTAGGTTGGTCCTGACCCATAGGGAATTCGCAAGATTCATGTACTTTCTCTAGATTCACCAGCAGAAGATTGGGTAAACCAATAATATCATCATTTCATCTGGATCCGCCACCAGGCCATCGGATATACAATATCATCACTCTATCCGGATTTGCCCATAGGCCATCGGATAATCCATCTGAAAGGCAGTTGTATCTTTTTTTGTCTTGATCCCGGTCGGCGACCCATCGGATGATAATCATATGATTCACTAATGTACTATGCATGTGACATCATATGAAAGCATGGAGATAAATGCTATGAATACGAAAGACATATGGCATGAATAAATATAGATGCCCTTCTATCTAATCAATAATTCAAGTATATGGATAATCATAGGCGATGAATATAAGTATTCACTAAGTCATTTATCAATTTAAAACTCGTATATCAGGTTTTTAATATCTACTAATTTCATAAATCAGTAAAACAATTAAATGTTAATTTTATCCATATCATGGAGCGAACCCACATAAATATTTTTTTATCTTATCTATATGGTACCATAACATCCTTAACCCATCAACAAAAAATTACCAACACAAACACTTTACAAGAGTCTAAAGTCTCAACTTGTCTTAAATATGAAGTTCAAATGCTCAATAACGACCTCACCTTTTATCAAAGCTTCTAAATGATCTCAATTTCTTTAGATATGTCATCTACATAAGAATACGAGTCCGTACACACCCATATTGCTATACTTCAATTTGAATTCAAAATCAACCCTGAACTCCCAAGAGCAAAATATTAATTTTACGTTAAAATTAATTTACTCATAGCACAAGGATCTCAAATCATACATTTCATTAAAAAAAAAATATGAAGATCATTAACCAAGTATAATTCACATTGTCCTTGGGAGAATGGCGATGCTCTGCCGTTTCTACTGTATATTTTTCTTCCTTCTATTATAACTCAGGAAAAATCGTATTTGGTAGTTATTAATATAAAAAAATCCCGACCTTAATACGCGTCGGCGTAAAACAACACGGCCCAGCTATTAAGATGGAAAAGTCCAGCGCTATAATACCCCCACATCAGCACTTTGTAGTACCGATATGATACTTTTTGCAATGGACTATAAATCCTTCATGTTCTCTGTTTTTCTTCTATTTTATCATGTCCTTCCTCTCTTTATTTTCCAAAAAATTCAATAATGAATTTCACATCACCACATCTCACTAGTGAAATAATTGTGTTCACTCGTTGACTTTCTATCATTGTGTTAAAAACTTTTAACTTTGATTTTGAATCGAGGTTATAAAATTGTTATTAATTTTTTGGATTAGGTATTGTGCAAATAATTGAGAATATCTTTAGAACTTATATCTCAAATTTGAGTGTATTTGGTGAATAGTAAGAGTTGTTTTGGCTAAATTTGATTATAGTGAAAAAATTTCTACCGAAAGAAAAAAAGTGCACTTATCTAATAATAGACACTTTGGGTTTGTCTCATTATTAATCTTACGGGAAAAAATCTAATGGGACAATACCTCAAAGAAAAAAAGAGTATAACATGTATTAACTCTCCACGATAGAACATCAATTCAAAAACTTAAATCTTCACATTCAATCTTATACCTACATCTTCTCGAAAGTTTTTCCCATTGGTAGAGATTTAGTGAATAAGCTCAGTCCTTTTATCACTCAAACAAATCCATTGCGTTTATATCACCATTTTTTTAGCTCATATGGGATAGAAAAACTTTTAATGAAATGTGGTTCAATCTCCTTTGACTAATCCTCCCTTTATTAGATGTGCATGATGTAACTAAAATTCATATAAAATCATGGTATTTTATCACATATTTTTGAATGAAATATATCATGAACTCAACTACATACATTCTCAACTTGCTTTATGGATAGCTATGCTCTCATCATAATTTGATGAAGTATCCACGATAGATTGTTTTGTAGATCGCCAAGATATGACAATATCATTCCCACATATGAACACGCAACCTGTTTTTGATTGAGCTTTGTATGGACAGATACATACCCACAATATGTGTTTGATTTAGTTCCGGTATCTCTAATAGGGAGCAGAGTTATATCTTGCTAACGAGATTAACCAAAAATGTTATCGAGCCTTGTAGTATTAGCGCAATATTCATTGGTGCACCAATCACACTAAGATATGACACTTCGGGACCAAGGATTTCCTCATTCTTCTTCTTGAGGTCGGAATGGATCTTTATTCACATTAAGTGATCGAGCAACCATCGTATTTTTAATGGATGTGCACCATCCATATAAAATCATTTTAATACATTTTTGTAATAGATAGGTTAATAGACAAAGATACGGAGTCCCGGTCAAATTTTTTATTTGCAAATCAAGATGTAATTTTATCTTTTCAAGGTCTTTCATCTCAAATTCCTTTCTTAAACAGTGGTACCTTTTGAAGCTTTGCTGAAATTTCAATAGAGGTTTTATGTCATCGCATAAATAGCAAGTATAATAAATCTCAATGTTATTTTTTTTTTATAAAAACACAAAAAAGGTAAACAAAGTCATTATCGTATTCTTTGTCAATGAATACACTAAAGGTGATTAAGTCACATCCATCTTACTTGTTTTTTTTTTTATCCATACAGGATTATGTACAAGTTTACGAGAAACTTGTAAATGTTTCAAGCATTTTGAATCCTTCAAAATTTTCATATAAATTTTGTCCAAGTGACAACATTGTTTAGTATTTAAATGTGTGACATCTTCGGGTGTACGGACTACAAGTCCAATGAGCTTTATGCTTATTAAGATGCATCATTTCACTTGGTAATTATTTCTACTTCAAAATGCTAAAAGATGTAGAAATTAAATTCATAATTTTTTATAATATTGTATGCTATATTATATCATATCATATTGACATATCATTTGTATCGATTTTCAATAAGACACAATTCACTAAGATCTCATCACTTTCATTATTTTTCTTAGGTACCTAAACCTCTCATGAGGTTTCATGAAGTGTTATGAAGTAGGCTTTTCAAGAGCACATTGTCTCATTATAATTATTTGCTCCATCTTTTTCAAAGATTGTGCATTTGGTCTATCATGTTGCATGCATGCGGTGAACTTTGTCCTTCAAGGACAATATATATTTAGTATTGAAGAATATATTATTGGTCAACTTTATGGGTCAGCGCTGTAAATGTACGTTTGAATAAAGATCATACGATGATAATGTACAATATATTTATAAGTTGCTTATTTCTCCCCTTATATTAAAAAAACTAACACATATACCCAATTTTTATTGAAGAATTCATCTTTGTACGTCATATATATATATATTAATCATGTGTACATAAAAAACGTAGATGAAAATTATTTAATTTCTAACCATAAATCATATATTAGTAAATAATGCATTTGAGTTATAAAATAAAAGCTAAAAGAAGATATCTTATTATTATTTTAACACCCCTTTAATTACTAAATTTATCCGAAAATCCTTTTTTGAAAAGATTAGTTAGCATAATCTATTAAATATAAAGATACATACACATGCTAAGACACTTTTTCTTTTAGCTTTTATTTCATAACTCAAATGCATTGTTTACTAATACAATGGTTCTCCTCCATTTCACTATATAATAATTCAATAATATAGTACTAGTGTGGAAAAAAACTATATAACGTAGCATAATTATAAAGTATATGTATATAATGACTACAATTTTAAAAAATTACATAATATGGTTTTATTTTATTTAATGTACTATTTATTTACTTTTTTTTACTTTATATTTGATTATTGGCCTCTCTCTATTCATAATAAATCGTAATTACTCCGATAACCACTCAACCCCTCTGCATCTCTTCTCTCTCCTCCATTGTTCTATCATCAAACTAGATGATCAACCCAATCTCTCTTTCATCTTTCTGCCCCTCCCTCCCCTTTTCTCTCACGTCTCTCTCTTTCTCTTTGATTGTTCTTGTTTGAAAAAATATAATTTTCAATGTTTGTCTCTCTCAAAAGTCAACTAAGTCATTCAAATTCAAATGTATTTTTGTATTTTGCTTGTATTTGTATATTTAAAGGAAGAGAAATTTTCATTCATGATTTTTATTTAATTTTTAATTTAAAATTATTTGTATGTATTTTTTGTATTTTAGATAAAAATCTTCAATTGTGTAATTCATCGAATTTTTACTAATCAAATCTTTATGATTTTGGAGTCTCAAATAGAATATAGAACCAGATTAATTGTGGTAAGCGATTTTTTATTTTTGAAAATCCTATTAGCGTATTTTATAGGTTATTTATACTATGTATTTAGGCATTATCTTTTCACCCCTATGTATTTGATTTTTAGGGCTTGTTTGTATTTAGTTGGTATGACACAATACAAACACATAGGTCTAACATAATATGTTATACAGATACATATACATACATACATACAATATATATATATATATATATATATATATATATATATATCAATGGACCTGATTTCTTTTAAAAGAGATGCATATTAGTACTCTTTGATACAATTAAATACACAATTCTTTATGTTTTTTAGAATTTATTTGTTAAATTAAAAAAAAAAAAAACGGAAAAAAGAAAGATTTTTTTTATTTTTTTTAAATTCAAAGAATGAAAAGTATATGATTATGGGAATAAATCACTTTTGCATATTTGCTTTACAAGGTGTTAATATAAAATAAGAATTCATCCGTTTTTAGAGTGTATTTAATTAAGGAATGTAATAATAATCAACTACATGAATAATGGTAGCGGTGTGAAAATAGATCACTTTTTCCGTTTTCTTTACAAAGGTGCTAATATAAAAACTCAGGAATTCCATCGGTTTGTTTTTAGAGTCCATTTATTAAGGAATGTAATAGTTATCAATTGAGTGAATAATGGTAACTGATTATTTATGTGAAACATAATCTAAAAATCCCACTCCTAATCAGATTTTATATTTGTATTTTATGTGTTTCACCTATGATAAATATAACACATGACACATAAAATATTGTCATTTTATGTAAATAAGTAAAATGTTGCTACTTAGAACCTATTTTTACCCAAAATATTGTCATTTCTTGTAATTTTCTCATTAATGAATAACAAAAATAACACTAAGACACTTTTTCTTTTAGCTTTTATTTTATAACTCAAATGCATTGTTTACTAATACAATGGTTCCCCTCCATTTCACTATATAATCACTCAATAATATAGTACTAATTAATGATAACAAATATACATCCCAGCCCACATAACTCTTACTGCAAATAAGCCCAAGAGAAATTGTTTTGTCTATTCAGCCCAAAGTAACTGTTAGCCTTAAGAGCGGATGTTACAACTCCTACCTTTTAATACTTATTATAGTCTTTTAATTAGAATTCAATTATTTTCTCGTTTTTAAACCCCAAGATTTCTTCACCTATTAAACCTCATTACTTCATCAAATGTAATGTCATATCCATATTCATTTTCCCATTAAATTCCATTACTTTATCCAATGTAACATCATACATATCACTTCAATCTAAATTCCATTGCTATCAGTTATATCCTTGTCCTCTTTGTCCATTCCCCAGCATAACAGAGAAGACACACATACACAATAATATACCAATGACATGACCAATTTCAAAAGTTAGAAAAATCTATGATTGGTGTCTGATGTTTTCTAAACCAATTGCTTGAGGCTGTTGAAAAAAAAAGAAGAGGAATTCTAGACTCAATTGTTTGAGCAAAGATATGCCTTATTTTTTCATGGGGTCTTTATTTTGCTAAAACGCGATTTTCACAATATTTACTCAAAGTGTCTACAATTGCAACTCAATTCTAGGTATACTTCAACTTTCTTCGTGCCGCCATTTTTGTAGACCTTTTGTTCTAAAAGAGATAAGGAAATCTGGAGAGGAATAAAGAGATAGAGGGGAAGGAGAAACAGAGACAACATTAAGATGAATGAAAGGGACTCATAGCTTAGTACAGAGAATTGTGAGATCTTTCAAAATATGCTAGGGAGATGGGAGCAAGTCTATTTTAAATCTATTTGATACATATTGCCTTTGAACTATCCAAAAAACAAAAGACCTAAAGAGTTCATCCTTTTTTTCTTTTTACTCTCTGCAGTACACTTCATTTTCATACCTTTTCTCGAATGAAAAGTTTTACTCTTTTTTATTGAGTTATTTTTCTTTTTGTGTGTGTGTGTTTGCTCCATTTTTAATCTATTAAGTTCACCCATATGTATTAGGGTGCTAATGGTAACTTTCAAATAACAAATCCAACATTTAGGAGTTGATTATTATTATCAGTGCAATTTTGGTGTTCAATTATAACTTATTTTCTCGCATTGAGCAAGGTATATTTGTTGGATGGGAAACTTCTCCATTATTAGCATTATCATTTTCATAATTTTATCTTTATGTTTCCTCAAAATGAGCTTGTGCCTTCAAATGGTGAGTCATCTGACTTTAAGTAATTATCGAGTTAAATAAGAACGAAAGTGGTTCCCCCCCTTTCCCCAAACATTTTTATAGAAATGGTTTTTGTGTTCCTTATCATGCACTCCCTCTTTTACTTTTTTTATTGTTAGGTATATTAAAAATAAATCTTGTTCAAAATTGAAAATAATTGAACACATTTTTTTAACTTTACCCTTAATACTTTAGTCACTTTAGAATTTGAAAAAAAGGATTATTGTTTTCAAAAAGTACCTATTAATTAATAGGGTTATATTAGTCAAATTGCAATCTACATTAATTTTCTTAATTGGTGTACAAATCTTATCTAGCAACTAAAAGCAGAGGAAGTAATATTTAAGAGTTCGGCATAAAAAATAGGGGTGGTCATTTTGGTTGCGGTTGGAGGTTTCATCGAAAGTTCGATTCGGTTGTTCGGTTTTAAAGAAAGACCACACTAGTTCGATTCGGTTCGGTATTTTAAAACGGTTTTTCGATGCAAGTGAGAAACAAAATTATCAAAATATTTGACATGAAACAAATATGTTCAATAATGTTATTTTGTATAACTTCTACAACAATCAATGACTAAGCACATTAACATTGCAAATAAATTATAATTTGAAACTTAGAAACTAACTACTACCCAGCGCAGCACTTAACAATTAACATTTCTTGATTTGCAGGGCCGATAGTATATCGTATTAGACTATAAGTTAAGTGATAGGTCAAACTTTGGGTTAAACTTTAATGTTGGGTTGAGTTAGGACTTGGGTTGGGTTAAATGTAAATATGAAATGAAGGCCCAAACCCCAAATGAATTGGGTTTTAAAACTTAAATATAAATATTATTTTAAATTATAATTAATTAAAAGTTAAATTAATAAAACAATACCGAAGAACCGTGACTCTCATACTTTTGAACACCGAGACAGATAACCGAACTTTCTAAAAAAATCAAACACCTTGCTCGAAGAACCAAATTAGTCGGTTCGGTTGGGTTTTTGCGGTTCTTCGGTATTTATGCCCACCCCTAATAAAAAAGACATATTTTTTTGCTCTTTGTATTAAAACGATATGCGTTAAAAAATATAAATCATACCGACTTTTTCAGTTTTGTACTAAAACTATATGTGTTAAAAAGTAGAAATCATATGGGTAATTTTGTGTAAAAAAAAAAAATATATATATATACATAACCGCACGAATAAATTTAATTTCCAATTGAACAAATAAATTTATATATAGTCAATTCAGCCAATAAATTAAAGCTATATGAATCTCGTGAAGTAAGAATGCAAATATATAATTGTGTACCTGGTAAAAGGAAATAACTATAAACAACTTCAACATTCAGAATAATATTAATTTATTTTGTTACTGAAACAAGTCATGTGCAATCTATATCTTGGAATTATCAAATTCTCTAAAATGAGAAAAATATAGGCAGCTAAACTAGTTGGGAATAACTCTTCAATTCCCTTCACTAAATTCTATATATACTACTGGTACACCATGTGCTCTTCTGACCTCCCCCCTCCCCCTCCCCCTTATTAATTTCTTAAAACTTAATTCCCTCTGCATTTTCCAGCATGTCCAACTCAATAACCCTAATCAAGACAAACCCTACCCCAATCACCCCTTATTAATACCACCCTACACATATCCATTGGAGGATGCAATTATGTATTTAATAAATCCAACAAGATTCAATGTTTTCAATACCAAATTTATGTATATATATACTATGTGTTAAAAATTTACTAAACAAGTACGAGTAATATATTTCTGATTTAGTAAATCAAATAAATAGTGGTAGAGAACTACGAACTCGAACCTATAATATTAATTAGAATCTTGAATCCGTCTACTGCTCCGATCCAATATTAAAAGCATAGAAGAAAAGAACAAGGAAAATAATAGCTCACTACATGTGTAAATGAGGAGGAGCAAATAAATAAATAAACTTAGAATTGATTTATACATAATGAAGGGGAATGCATGTATAATAAATAAAACATAGAGGCTTGAATACTAGGTCTAAGAGTAGGATATATAGAGTCACATTATATATATTCCTTGAATTTCTTTAAATTCTAATGATCAACTTCATATTCATTCCATATCTATAATTACATGTAAAGTAGGTGAAGAAATTACCCAAGGCTATAATAATTATACACCTAAAGGAACAAAACAAAAAGGGTCTTAATTAAATCTAAGAGTCATGTGATGTGATAATATTCTTTTGTAGAATTAAAAAGTATATGTAGTATATATACATGATAGTTAAATGGATTGATTCCCTTGTAGTTGGTGGCAATTTTGGAAGGATTTGGGGAAAAAGTAGAAGAAGAGAAGACAAGTATATGGCTTTATTATGTTGAGAGAGGATAGTAGATCTGATGTGTGATGATAATAATACAAAGGAAAAGGGAATCCATGTTGTGTGTATCTGACTTATATATGTGTTGTGTTTTTTTTTTTTTTATTATTATTTTTTAAAATATATATATATATAGTTTTGTGAGTTAGTTTTATTTTTGTACTGACAGAATGTCAGTGAGGTATTATGAATGGGAAAAGAGTTTACTGCATTCCATGCAGTATTTAGTCAATTTCTTCACCCTTATACCCCACATAGGTTGATCAGCCAAATCTCCCCCACCCCTCCTGATAAATAAGTTTGGAAATTAAATTCTCAATGGGTTTATTTCATGTTTAGTTTGATATAAAATTTAAAGATAATTTATTCCGTGATTAGTTATATCGAAATTATAGTGTTATTTTATCTCACATTGTGATTTGAGATAATAACTTGAGATAGCAATTTCCTAATAGCGACCCCTAAAGAGCTCATTTGGTACGAGGAATAAGTGATAAGCAAATCTCAAAATTATTTTTGATTGTTTATCTCAGCGTTGGTTGGGATAAAATTTGAATAGTTATCTTGAAGTGAATTATTCGAAATTATATATTATTTTTATCACATATTAAGCGTGAAATAACAATCTCAAAATAACTAATCCTAAATAACTTATTTAAGATCAAACAATACAGTTATCTTCCTTAGAAAAACGACAAAGATAAATTTCCTCATCACTTGTAATCGAAAGTTATCTTCCTTCACAATTATTTCAACACTAAAGATATTATTTCAAACCACTGTTCAGTTTGCTAATATTGTCACCAAGCGCAATTAAATGTTTGTTCTAAAAATAATATCTTTCCAAAAAATAAGTCATTTTGAAAGAAAAAAAATTAGAAATGATTTCCTGTGTAACAAACAAATTCTTAGGAAAAAGAATGAAAACCTTCTTCCTTTTTGCCACCTTAAAAATCTTGAACTTTCTTTAAGAAGACTTGATAGTTGATAATGATAACTAAATAAAAAGATTTTTGTTCAACAAAATTAGAATAGTGAGATAATCTCTCTTTGTTATGCTTTTTAAACCTCAAAACATTGATTAATTGTTGATTTTCATCATAATTAAGGAAGCTAATACACTTATTGCATTCAAAGAGACTCTAAAAGAGAAAAAAAAACCATAAGAAATAAGGAAGACTCTTAAAAGAAGCCCTAAATATAAGCCTTTTAACTGTTCTTAAACCAAAAGTTAAGCTTCATGTTTTCGCTTTCTAGTAATCATCAATCAATTTTGTAACTGTTTGAAGTGTATGTTCATCTCATTTAAAAATTTGAACAATCGGAGCCCGAATATATTTTTATTTGCTAATTATATTTTCACTCTGGTATGTACCATGGTTTGATCAGAAGTGGACAAATTTCTTCATCTAGACACCTAGAATTCGTGTCAGTCATGTTGTTTTAACATTCTTGGAGATACCTATGCAAATAGCATAAAATCCATAAATTGAAAATTTATAAGTTAACACACACAAAATATTTGACAAGAGACCTTTCTCATGCTTAGAGAAATGTTTGAAGCCTTTCATAATAATACTTTTTAGGAGTCATTCTTACCTCTTCAATTTTAGCTTAAATCAAGAAAAAAAGTGAAGAAATAAAAGAGGAGAGGAAGAGTGAAACATACAGAAAAGTGATCAACAAGAGATCACAAGTTGTTGTCATCATATATAAGAGTTGTATTTTTCTTGCAAATTCACCTCACCTTTGGAATTTTCAAAGCTTCAACTCGAGATCCAATTCCTCTATGGCACTAGGGATCCTTTCGAGTGCTTCGGATTGGGGACGACACCTTTCAATTGAACTTGTTTTAGGGAAGATATTTGCAAATGAAATATGTGCTTCCTCATGATCAACTCTCCTTCTTTTGCAATTAGTTTCAACATGGTCTTGTTTTGCCATAATGTTAGAGTCTATCATGACTTCAAGATTCCTCTCTTCTTTCTTGAAATCTATAGATTTCAACTTCTTCTCTCATCATTTTCACATTTGGGAGACAAGAATATTTGTCAGCCACCAAGTTTGACCACGATGAAGGAGGTGATGACAACTTGTTCTTGTCTTCTTCTTGGACAATTGAAGGAGGGACGGAGGATGAGTTGGTAAGGTCTTTTTGAGAGAAACCCTAACTGGAGCTCCAGGGTCAGAGTCGGAATTAGGGTTGTACATAAAAGGTACAAATTTGAAGAATTATTGAACATGGCTATTGTGATGAAAGAGGAATAGGAAGAAAGAAGAAGGAAGAGGAACAAATACTTGATGATGCACTTGGATTCTTAGATGGAGGAGATTGTTTCATTCTTGCTCTATCCCTTCTATGAACATTCATATGGCCACCAAGAGCTTGAGCGGCCTGAATTCTCTTCTACAAAAGCTACAGAGTATAAGACCTTGGTGGCCATATACTAACCTCCAAGTGCTCAGCTGCATCTTCAGCAAGCTTGCTCCTCCACGAATCGCCATAAGATGAAGGATTATTTGATAATGTCATGTCATGTTTTCGCTTCGTGCTCATCCAATATCTTGCTTGTTCCATTTGATCACCTCACTATATTCTTAAGAAAATGAAGAATCGGGGATAAACAGAGTTGTGATTGTCCTATTCGCCAAGTGTTTGACAAAGAAAAAACTACAAAATTATATTGATAGGAAGAGATGAAGAAGACATCATATGAAGGATATTGAGCCAAAAGTTGTTTAAGTTAGGGAAGAGGAAGGTGGAGTGGTGGGTACTCTAAAGACCCTCTCATGCAGCTACTCTTTTGTTTTTAGTCGGCCTTCAAATATAGAAACACTAGCGGAAGACCTATATTATTAAAATTACGCATTACTTTCTTTCTCTTTTCAAAAAGGTTTATAATATTTCGGTATCCCGAAATCTGATCAATTGATTCAGATTTGCTTATTTACAATATAATTCATATAAGGGAGTCACTTTTATTATGAGTTTATTTCTTCGTTTTATCTATTCCATCACAATCCTTCATATCATTGCTAACATAAGCGAAGGTAGCTAGTCATGTTCTAGTTTATGAATTTGATAGAAATCAATAATTTTAATCTAAGACTTTATATTTAAATTAAGAAATTTACTTATTGATATAAATAATATATTTAAAACTTAATAAACTTCTTTTCTAAGAAAATTTTAAATTTGTATCTTGTTAGGGTGGAAACATAGGTCTATAAGAGAAATCACCCTAGTGAGGTGGTGAGGTCCCCATATATGATCATTGTACAGTGAGAATACTCGAATGTAAACTGAGATCATCTGATTTTCACTGGTTAACTGTCACAATACGAGGAAGAAAGATATTTGTTTGACAATTATTAACCCAATAGAAGAAGATGAAAAATATATTTTATATTATAATATTAGCTATAGATATGCTATACTCCATAGAGTGCTGATAAACCTAGTAAGCTCTGTGAGATAGTGTTTTTCACATTTATAATCTTGGTTTATTATTCCATTCGTCCTAAATTAATATTCTCTTCGTTTTAAAATAAGTGGTGTTTTTAGTTTGAACATATTTTTTTAAAAACTTGGATAAAGAGAAATATATTTTTACTCATTTACCCGTAATAAATATCATGAAAAAGATGTAACTCTTTAATATTTTCTTGATTATATAAAACCCTCTCCATTTAAATAATGGTAAACTTGAAAGAAGTAGTTTCAAAATAAGTAGTGTTTTAGTCTTTTGATTTTGTTTCAAAATAAGTAGTGTTTTATATAATCAAGAAGACATTAATGATGTTCTTCCAATTTTATCCTTATTTAAGTGGAGAGAGTTTTACATAATCGAGAGAAAAATAAAGAGTTACATCTTTTTAAAAATATTTATTAGAGTCAAATGGATAAAAGTATATTTTACTTTTCAGAAATAAGTAGTTTTTTAAGAGATGTGCCCAAGCTAAAAACACCACTTATTTTGAAATGGAAGAAATGATATATAGAGGTAATTTAATAAGCTATGCCTTCTTTTTATTATTTTTTTTCTTCTTCACTGGGAATAGAGAAAATCTTGTTGGTCGTCTTGCTCCCCGAAATAAGTCATGTAGTATCGGATATCGGATGAAAAATCAAAGTGTATTCAGGTTAATTAACTTAAGTTAAACCTTTCATTTTGGCCTGATAGATTAATACACGTGACAGTTGTATGCTGTAAATGACAGAAGATTGACAGTGGATCACATTATATATTTATATATATAAAAGACGAAAACACGAATGCCAAAGCTGTCAAATTAAATCTGAATGCAACTTTGCTGCATAGTTTTGAGCGAATGTTTGATGTGTCTAAATTCCATACCCTTATTGTGACTTTTCAGTGACACAACATAAAATATTAAAGCATGTTGAAGTTTAAATTAATAACACAAATAGAGTTAAGTTGATTTTGTTATTTCACGTTGGTAGAATGAAGGAGAAGTTACTTAGAGGTAATTGAAAAGATAGTTTATGGGTAGAATTGGGATTAATCAAACATAAGCTAAGCTCTTTTAGCAAATAAAAGTTTTATTTGATTTGATCCGTTAAAGTCAAATTCAAAGCACAAATTAAAATTACTTAATCGTAGGGATATATACAGGATAAACCATATTTGCATCCGTGTAATTCAAGTGCAATATAGGCTATTGGAATTGACATAACATAGCTAGCTATGAAGCTAGTAGAGCTACGCTCAAACTCTTTCTAATAATCTGACCCCTAGGTTTACTAAAATGTTACTGAATTTGTGTTTTGAAACTTCGGGTAAGTATGAAGGCGGAATTCATCCGTGGTCTTTAAAGTTGGCGTCAATTTTCTTGCTTGTATTAATTAAGATTTTTCATTTTAAATATCCTCATATAATTAAATTTGTGTCATTTTAACATATTTTGACAATCGGCAAAAACAACAAGAGAGAGTGTAATACCAAACGATGATGTGGTAACGAGATATTTCCAATGGATTAATTGACTAATTCAATCGTGCTAGCTCATTTTAATTGTTCACATCATCACGCACACACAAACAAATTAAAAAGAAAAAATAAGGACTAAGATACATGAAAAAATGACCAATGAATCAATGACACGTGACATTTATGTCCAAATAATTACAAAAGAAAAATAAAATTGACCACTTAAAATTTTATTTTATAAAAATACAACCCCCACCCATTTGCGAAACCACTGCCCCCTCGGTTGTCTTCTCCACCTCCCTCTTCCTTGACCCATTTGCATAAGCGACCACCCCTTGTTCGGTTTCAACTACACGCAAGTGCACGTGGTCGTACAAGTAATAAAGTAACTTTATTTCAAACCAAGTATCGATCCCACGGGGCGGAATTATGGTAGTAATTATCCTAATTGTTAGTGAACGATATTGCTATGAAGGTAGACAACCAAACAAATAATGTTTTATGAGTCAATATTAATAGTTAATGCGAACCTAAGTAAAGATTGTAAATTAAAGTCTGAACAATAGCACGAAAAAAGCTAAGGTTAAGGCAAACATGCGTGGGATGTAATTTGTAATTAAAATCATTCTATCTTCTCTTCGGTTGTTAGTCGGGAACTAATAACCATGGATTAGATCTTCGACTTCTCACCAATTAAAGAACCATGAGACTTACATTACACATTTTACGTGATGCAAAAACCCCATGCTATAGCCATACATAACAAATTCCATAAATGACCCAATATGACATTACCAGAGATATATTTCTATTACGAGCGTGTATCTTCTCTTAATTTTCTCAACCAAGAAAGATCATATTCATCAATTCACATCTATCAAATTAATTTCCACTGAGAATCAAGTGGAATTCCGGCGTATACATTAACATTGGCTAAACATTACTTATTAAAAACTAAGAATTGTAAAACAACCGCTATAGAGAAGATGAAAAGTGAAATAATCGTTAATTACATTCTTCTACAATGATCCTTAACCTCGGCAAAGGTGAATTAGCCACTTATTTGCGGATTAAACACTGTCTTCAAATAAGTAGAATTTATACAAACAATTGAAATTAAAGAAAAAGGACGATAATTAACCCTAAGAATTCTTTTTATCAGCTGCACACTTCCAGCGTTCTTGCTCAAAATGTCGAGATAGTTTAAAATAAAACCTAAGTTTGCTATTTATACTAGTGAGAATTTTCTCGGAATAGTGGCAACGTGGTACCGGAGTGTATCGCGGGCATCGCCTTCGTGCCACGACCTGTCCTTGGACCTTCAACGGAACTCGGCTTCCGGGTAAATGCACTCGGTGTGGCACGACGTGTATCGTGAGCCTCGCCTCGGTGCCATGGTGCCGTCATGCACTTCCATGGGTGACATAAAAAATCCCCCTCCCAGAGCGGAGCGCTCGCGCGATGGTAGCGTGCCACGGCCTCCATCGCGGAGCCTATTTTGGCCGATTTTCCTTGTTGATGTCACACCCCACAGGGGTTATGGCCCGACACACAATTGTACAAAATAAGACTTAGTTGCTATACGGTGGGCCTAGACACATGCGGTGCACGGCTAGCTCTATCTCGAGGTCACGGAAACAAGGGGCTTCTCTCTTGTTGTAAACACGATCTCGGCCAACTGTATAGCCACTGTGAGGTGCATCATGACCCAACCGGAAACATTCTAATATCAAGGAACATGCGGGCGACAAGGCCCTTAGCATCTTTGTCTAGTCATGCGAAACTTCTGACAAAAGAATCTTTTGTGGGCTACGTGACGGGCAAGGTCACCACTATTATCAAACTATGGCCCCACACGGCCAACATAAAATAAAATACTAAACGGCTTCTGCTCATGCCACGACCTCGTCGGCAGAAGCTCAGTGACCACGTGGAGATGGCCTTGTCTATGACCTCATGAGTAATAGCCAAACACGATCACGGGCGGGCCACGAACCTACCCTCATGCAACAAAAGGAAAAGAGCACACCTCTGGAAATCGGACTCGGATAACAGGAGTGATGACTCATAAACCCCATTTGGAATCACGAGGGATCGCCTCCTCATCTATGAGTACCCTCTGAGCCCAGTAATGCGGCGCCCCCTTGTGTCAGTCTGGCTGAGATGCTTGAGTATAAAAACAAGCGAAATAATACAAGCGAATTCTGGCCCCGAATATAGATAGCATAACTAGCAGTGCATATAGCGGGAGGTAGGCGAGATAGAAGAAGGCGACATGAGCTGAATCAAGCTTTTACGTGCGATAAGGCGAGAGCGTACTGTAAACTGCGACGGCCTGTGTCTGGTAACTAGTATATAACTTTATAAATAGATATACAAGTAGCAAGCAGAGCCAATACCAACCCCATAGCCGGATGGCACCAAGCAAACAAGCAATCTATATACCCCTACACGGTCAAAACCAACCAAAATAAGTCACTCCACTCGTCTGCTGTTTTAGGAGCTCCTGCAGAGCCCACTGGGTCTCGGTTCGGGCCATAGCCTACGATATAAATAACCATGTGCAGTGCAGAGGACTCTTGTACAATATCTATAACGAATAAGTGCATTTCCCCAGACACAAACTCAACGGGGCTATACATGTGACTGTACTGTTCCCACTAGATTTTCTTGCTAATGCAAGAATTCTCGGTCTTATGAGCTATTAAGAAAGAGGCGGCCTTGTTAGGGCTACGCTGTCGAATATCTTATGAGAAACCCGAGTTTGAGCACTAATTACGTCACTAACTGCGATGTGGACCACTTTCTTGGGGTACCCATGAGTTATCGGCCCAGGATGGTGGCGGCTGCGAGGTGTTTCCGTAATAGCTGCTAGGTTGACTAAGGGCGGAGCTCACCTACAAGACTGGAAAAACAATGTGGCCATAACATGTTTTGGAACAGTCTTGGTATTGCCCCATCTGCAGTATGCCTATTAGGTTTCTAATTACGGTTCGACACGTGTGATAATATTATTGATCTTTAGGGGCAGCTTACATTATCTGAGGTACGGCGGGTTGCTAGACCATCTAACTTTGCTGCTTATCATCTAACCACTGACTCGGAGCTACTAATTACGTAGCTTGAAGCTAGATGCAGCAGCAACATATAAGTAATTAACTCAATAGCGGGAACTAGATAGTTTGCAGCTATCTGTGTTAAAAACCAATGCCCTTCTTTCTCTTCTTTTTACAGAAGTTCAGCAAGCGCTAAATCTGTATATACTAGACAATATCAGATTAAAGGTGGTGTAACCTCTATTGGCGGCTATTCACGGCATATCATTTATACGTACATACATATATACTCAATAACTACGTACAATACATACGAATTACTGTAGTGATACGTAATCTCGACATGCTCTTTGAGTCTCATCTTTTGTACATGATATCTGCTTCTACGGTCTAATAATATCTCCTGCCCTCTCATATCATTTCCTTAGACTTTCATCCCATTACGGATGTAACAACATATGAGCTTGATTATGGCTTGCTATTGACTTCCTCCACTCTTACAATGTGGGAATTGTTACCGAACCTTGTGGCCTTGCTTGGCATTATATTGAGCCATATTGTCCTATGCAGGCCTTATCTCTAGGCTACACTAGATTAAATTGCTTGTATCGGTAATTTCTTAACTCCTCCCAATGTCGGACATCTTTGCAGCATTCGAGCAATCTTGCGAATGGGTCAGAGGCTTAGTCCTTAATACGATATTCTATCAATGTCACAGGGTGATTCTAATTTCCCCACAAAAATCTAGTATTCCTGCTTCTTCCCCTTATATTGCTTAAGGCGAGCTACAGGGTTCGAAATTTTTGTCTTTCATTCTTGTCAGTTCTTGGTCAAGTCTTAGTTCATACTTCTTCGGCTTGCCGCGGACCCATCTAATTCACATGACCTCTCTACCTTTCGATATCACAAGCGACCATTATCTCTAATCTTGCAGGTATGTCTCGTAATGCAATTAGCATATATGGCGGACCCAGCCTTTCTGACTCGAACTTGAGTGTTACTAGGCATTCATCAGCGGGTCTTTTACACACCGCTTTGAGTAAACTAGCGGTCTTACTTGCCTTTCGGCTTATTACCATGAGAATTAGCACAACACGTAATCATAGAGGCTCTTTACGCTCTCAGCACTTCTTTGCTTGTTTTGGGCGACCTCACCTTAATTCTTATGCCCGCTTCATTGTACTAGAATCAAATCAAGAGTTGGGAATAGCCTCCCTTTCTTTTGCAACTAAACGAAACATAAAATTGTACTACATACGAAGAGATGGATATGGGAATCTGCATTTCCCTCTGTTTCTCATACTTATCGATGATCGATATTATCTCATATCTTAATCAGATCTCTTATATATGCAATAAATAAGTCAACTCATAGGTACGTTAGCCACGACTTCTATTACGGCGTTATCAACGTATCTTGGAAATAGTACTCATAAAGGTATTACATTTGGGAAGCCTCTGGTACCTCGCCTGTTCTTTGTTATTATCTTGTATGCAGATGATTACCCTCTTACATTTGCTATATACGATCTTACTTTGTAATAGAGTATTTTGATACGCCTTTGTGTCGTAACCAAGAATATGGTAAGTTTTAGGGACTCGACCCTATACGTAGCAGCTACATAGCCTGGCGAGGCGAAGAAGAGTAACCATCCTATGGTACCTCGCGACCTCACGCCTATAGTATGTGATGCCTGACAACACATCCATAGATTAGATTCTACTTAGCACGGCTTTGCAGACTCCACGAGACACGACCAGGCTGCGATACCAGAAATCTTTGTCCACGCCCAGCTACATGGGGTATGGCCCGGCACACAGTGCCCTAGTAAGACTTGAATTTGCTATCTGGGTAGACTAGACACATACGGTGCACAGCTGGCTCTATCTCGAGTTCACGAAACAAAGGGCTATAACGGCGTAAACACGGCCTCGTCTTGGGCCTATAGCCTTTGTGAATGCATCAACGACTAACGAAACATTCTAATATCAAGGAACCTATGCGGCGACAAGGCCACCCATCTTCGTCATAGTCATCGAAACTCAACAAAAGAATATTGTAAGGCCCTACGTGGCCAGGCAGGTCACCACTACTATCAAACAATGGCCCCACACGGCCAACATAAAAAACAAAAATATTAACGGCTATAACTAAACTTCCACGGCTTCACTTGCGGCCAGGCTCAGCGACCATGGGAGATAATATATATAGCTCTGCAAACTCATGAGTAATAATAGAAGTGATCGGGATAGGGCCCGACCTGCCCATAACGTACAACAAAAGGAAAAGAGCACACACCTCTGGAAATCGGACTACGGATGGCAGGAGGCGGTGACCATAGCTGGCCCAAGAATCACAGAGGGATCGCCTCTAGTCATGAGTACACGAGCGTAATCACGGCGCCCATTTCAGGGCGTCGATGCCGTGTATGTTGAGTATGCAAAGCAACTGAAATAACCTGAGATACAGCGAATATAGATAGCATAACTAGCAGTGCAGTATATGGGAGGTAGTGAATAGAAAAGTGACATGAGCTGAATCAAGCTTTAAATGGCGATAAAGGCGAGAGCGTACATGAAACGTGACGGCACATTTGTCTAGTAGCTAGTATATAGCACATAAATAGATATACAAGTAGCAAGCAGAGCGATACCAACCCCATAAGCCGGATGGCGCCAAACGGCACAAATAGTCTATGCCTATACAGGGTCAAAACCGGCCAAAATAAGTCACTCCACTCATCTTGGCTCACTAGGAGCTCCTCTCTGGAAGCCCCACAGGTATGCGGTTGGCCATAACCTCGTATAAATAGCAGGTGTGCATGGGAGGATCACAGTACCGATATACGTAACGAGTTAGAGTGCATTTCCCTGAACCTGAAACTCAACGAGACTATACCGCCAGAGACTATACGTTTCACGGACACAAACTCAACGAGGGAATATACGCTATTTGGACGGCACCACGGACACAAACTCCAACGGCATCGATGCTTGTGAGTGCGTCGGAAGCCCGATATAGAGCTTCATCCCATCTTCGTCCAAACTGGGGCGGCATGCCTGCCCAGGTGACGTAAGCCCACCCGCTCGGTGGGCGACACGTTACCAGCAAGGGCGCGAGGACGCTGAATAAGGGGCCACCAGCGCCATGTCAGTCTCAGCAAAGAAGAAATAGCACATATAAATAAGCTAGCATGTTTAGCGAAAAGACTATGAAATTTGATTTCTTATTACGATCTCTTTAAATATTATACGGTTCTTCTTGATTATGTTTTGATTTTGTAATCTTTATTTGCTTGTTTGACTGTCGTAGCCGAGGATACTATCTGTACGAATGACTAATCTGTAGCCAATATCTTATCTGTCACGAGATGGCTGAGTACGTAGCCATAAAACTATCTGGATGGCGATGCAGCAGCCGCCATCTTGTCTGTCTATCGATTTTACTTTACCAACTTTTATTATGAAAATGTTGTTTTAACATTACAACATGTTTGCTAATCCTTACAATAGGCTATCACCGAATCTGGAATGCTAACTCGCCACTTGGCACAGCATGCTTTACTAACTTTTAGGCCCGAATACGATACGGCAACGCAAACCCCGGTTACTAAACACTCGATACTCAACGCATTCAACTTTCAGAATTCAATTACGGAGTTTACTATGGTTTGTACGACTAAAACCTCTAACTAGCAGGAAAGCGCTTTACATACCTTAACCTCGAGTTGTCAGGCGTCGGACGAGTTCGTCGTGCTCATTTCTATTTCTCCCAAGCCTTCATATACACATCAATTAGTATATGGTGGTTGCATTAATTTTTTATTCAACAATATTTTTAAAAACGCTATTTGTAACGCTCATGAAGATTGCACTGGATTACGGAGTTTACTATGATTTATACGACTAAAACCTCTAACTTGCCGAGGAAACTGCTTTACATACCTTAACCTCGAGTTATCCGACTGTCGGACGAGGTTCGATCAGTACTCCAGCTATTTCTCCCAACTGTATTCATATACACATCAATTAGTATATGGTGGTTGCATTAATTTTTTATTCAACAATATTTTTAAAAACGCTATTTGTAACGCTCATGAAGATTGCACTCGAAGTCCTCTTCTTCAGATCTACTCGTTCTCTACATTAACATGGCACACTTAATATTCTCTTGTAATTTTGAAATCTAACATCGGATAAACTAAGAGAAAAATGAGTCTGACTCTAATACTGAAAATCGCAGGATCTAAAATAATTTTGTTATTTTCTTTATATTCAAAAAACACAATAATGATTTGATTAAAATATCTTAAGGAATTACACTAGCCGCCAGAATTCCTATCTTTTCCTAACCGTTCACCGAAAAATAGATCTGTACGATGGCTATTTCCACCCAGTCATCAGGCCAGCCTCCCCCGGGAAGGAAGGTAAATCCCCACTAAATTTTGCAGTCACTCTGAAGCCAACACCAATTCAAGACAAAGCAATACCTGTGAAACTTGTAACATATCCGCATGGAGAGCCCAAAATAATTTGAGAGGAAGAGGAGATCAATCAAATGATAATCAAGAAAAAATTACAGTATGAGTAATTGAGAAATTTTTCTACGGATAGCTAGATATCCAAGATCTGAGGACTCTAATAACTAAACAATGCAATTTGAAAGGAGAGTGCAATATCATGGTACTGAATAACAGACACGTATTAATTATTAAAGCCTCTAACATGGAGGATTATGTCAGTTTGTTATCAAAGTCAGTATGTTATTTGATTTATAGACAATGGACCTACACCATGAGGACTCTAAAGTGGGATCCATCATTTGATCCATAAGAGGAAACTACAGCTTCTATTGCTTGAATATCCCTCCCTTCCCATCTATCAAATTTTTTTATGAAGAAAGCAATAGTCTCATTGGCAGCGGCAGTAGGTAAGCCACTACAAGTGGATATAGCGACCAAGAATCAGACAAGGCCTAGTTGTGCACGGGTGAAGGTGGAGGTGGACTTGTTAGGGGACTTTCCTAAGAGGATTAATATAGGGATGCAAAAGCAGAATCGAGATGTAGTAGAAAAATATATCAACATTAAGTATGACTATGTCCCAAAGTATTATATGAATTGTCGAATTCAGGAACATAATGAACAGAAATGCTACATCTTATACCCAGAATTATATCCCAAGGTAGTCCGGGAGGATCACAAGGCTAATAAGAAAGAGAGCAACCCAGAGTCGAAGAATCTCAATATGTAGCAAAAGGGAGATGAAATAGAGAAATTGAAGGGGGAACAAAACTTCCTGATACAAAGAAATAGGAAAAATTATGGTACAGAAACTCATCAAAGAGGAGGGGGATGAGGAAGGAGAAGAGATGGACACAAAGGCAATCTTGAAAGGAGACTAATATAAGCACTAGAAATATAGTTTGATATTTTAACAAGGAAAGACCAAGGGGGAGAAAGTTCAAATGCAGGAGGTAGAGTGGAAGAACATGGCATCATAGAAGAGGAGAGGTAGAAGCAGCAGGCAGAGAATACAATTTCACAAACAAAAGTTGGTAGTGATGGGAAGACTAACGAGGCTGATAAGGTTTTTAAAGCAATGGTGGTGTGGGAAGAAAGGGTCAACGATCTAAATCAACATGATTGAGAAGATACTTAGTCAGCCACTAGAAATCCAAGTTATAAGGATCAGGAAGGAGGGAGGATAAAAGATACACAATTCATGGTAGATTCAAAGACTCAACAAGAAAAAGCACAGGAAGAGGATGATGGCATTGAATACAACATTAACAATATAGGGAGAACAAGGGATCTATCTTCGAGATATATTACTTATTTGAAAGCAGGCCCCAAGAAGCATAAACCGCATTTAGTTGTGTCTCTACAAGTGCAAACAAGGAGAAGTAAGAAGAGGTCACAAAGTAGTGATCAATGATGGACAAACTAATGTTTTGGAATATAAGGTATGTGGATACTCAAAATTCTTTTGAGAGATTAACATATTTGCATAGGAGACATCGTTATTAATTTATAGCCCTTATGGAGCCTTTTCAAGATCCTAAAGGGTTAGAACACATTAAAAGAACATTGGGATTAAATAATGGCATGGATAATAGTTCTGCTAAGATTTGGATATTTTGAAATGATACTTGGGAAGGGGAGGTAGAGCTAGACACATATCAACAGCTAACTCTGAAATTCAAGGTTGCTAATAGTAGCTTTACTTCAATGTATGCAAGATGTAGTACTTAGAAAAGATTGAAACTATGGGATAATTTTAGAGGAATTGCACAGATCAATAATGTTCCATGGGTTGTGGGTGGAGATTTTAATGTCATATTGAATGAAGAGGAGAAATAAGGAGGTTTGGCTTTTGCTTAGAGTAAATCTACCAATTTTGTACAATGTTTAAATAATTGTGCTCTGAAAGAGCTTAGAACATATGGAAGTAAATTTACCTGGTGAAATGGGAGAATAAAAGAGGAGTGTATTTTCAAAAGATTGAATAGGGTCTTGGAAAACCAGGAATTCTTAGACATCCAACCATTCAGTAAAGTTCATTTCCTCATAAGGCAAGGTTCTGATCATACTTCATTACATATAATATGTAATACTGAGGAGGAAATCTCTACTAAGCCTTTCAAATTCCTTAATTTCTGTACTAAGCATAGTCAGTTTAAGAAAATTGTGAAGGATAACTAGAAAATGGATTTTATGGGGAATTCTTTTTTGATGTTCAAGGCAAAGATTCAAAAGGTAAAAAAGACATTATCTGTATAGAATTAACAAGCCCATAGGGACATTTTTCAACAGATAGATACACTGGAGGATACAATAAGAGTAGCGGAAATGCAGTTGGAAAATCAGACCCAATCAGGAGAATAAGATGCAATTGATGAAAGCTGAGACAAAATTAAATAGGTACAGAAGTATTGAAGAAGATTACTTGAAGTAGAAAGCAAGCATGAGATGATTTAAAGATGAGGATAATAATGCTAAGTTCTTCCACTCTTATGTAAATGGAATGACGAGGAAATTATACATAGGGGAGATTAAGAATAGTCAAGGAGAGTTAGTGACTTTTCTTGAGGAGATTGGAAGAGAAGCCATATCTTTTTTTTGAGAATCAATTTAGAGAAGAAGGGACCCTTAATGGTTCTGATATGATGTTGAATATCCCTAATTTAATTACTCAGAAGCAGAATGAAGAGATGACAAAGTGTAACACCCCGAAAGTCCTAAAGATCAGACCCCGGAATTAGAAGAAGTTCGTAGAAATTTTCTGCAGAACGAGTTAGGGAACGACTCGTTAGGTGACCCCACGAGTCGTGGTCTGGCTCGTGGGGGAGCAGTCAAGGGAGGTGAGTCGGGCCAGTGGAAACAGATGACCGTCATCTTGCCTGACAACGACTCGTCAAGTCAGTCGTTAGAGGGGAGAAGTTTTGGTTTTCAAGAAATTTCCAGTGTACTTAACGAAAGGGCCTAAAGAATCATGGGAGATGGTGACGAGTCGTTACATTGGTCGTGACCTGAAGGATCAATAATTTTCAGTATACCTGACGAGTGGACCTAACGAGTCGTTGGGTGGGATAACAACTCGTCAGGTGAGTCGTGGCATCAGTTCGGGCAATTTTTCAAATTTTCTCAGGGGCAGGTTTGTAAAATCCCACGCTCCCAAATTTAAAGTGACGTCGTTTTGGGTTCTACCTTGCACGGTTTTAAGGGATTTTTCATGCCTAACCCTCATTCTCTCAACTCTCCATCTTCTTTCTCTCTTCTCAAAGATTCAAGGGTTTCATCAAGGTGTTCATCAAAGCTTCAAGAAAGATAATCAAGCGGGATTTACGTCTACCAGGTATGCAGGACTTCAACAAGGATATTTTTCCATCCTTGTGCCCCAAAATATTTTCAATGAGAACCCCATTTAAATTTTCTAGAATATCATGATCTAGTGTTTGAATAATGGATAATTTCTTCCTCATTCTTTTCATAAAAGCTAATAATTATTGCAATTATGGAATTCAGTTCAAATGTTGATGTGATGGGTTATTTGGGATGGGGTTATATGTTGCGGATGTATGAGGGTGACATGTCGTTCGTAAATTGATTTGAGTAATGAATGGATGTTTCTTGTTGTTCGATTAATTTGCTTTTTCATGTATGAAAATGATGAAATTGTAAAAGTATGGGTTGAGTATGTATGGGTGCAGTACGTTCATCCTAACTTAAATTAAGTGTTGAAAGAAAATTATTCGTTTCTTCTTAAACTACCGTAGAAATTCTTGATCATGATGAAAGTGTGGGAATATTGCTAAACTAACCGTAATGACTTGATTATGATGTTGATGACCATGTCAGATTTAGTAAAAGTTGTGGGTTTGAGTAATTGAAGTATATTATGTGTCATCACCATGTTCTAAATTTAATTGGTTGGGCATGACAAGATCTCATCTCCATTATTGAACTACGAAGCTTGGGCCGATTCTATATTGTTTTCCCTTGCTAAAATTGTTTTTATAAAAATTCTTGGAATCTAAAGCACCCGTGGCTAAGGAGTGGTTATGATATGTGTGTGGAATATTGTAGACCTAAATAAGCGAAGTCATGTATCTTGATAGAGTATGAGTTGTATTATCTAAACCATGTATGATCTCATATTGCATGTTGAATGAGATGGACTTGAAATTCGGAATGTCATGATAGTATAATGCACAATGTGAATCTATAGAATGCTCGTTAGCGTAAGATGCTTGAGATAATTATTGATTTGACTCCATGATGAGGTGAATTATGGTGATAACGCATGGGAATGATATTGTAACTGTTGGGCTTAATGCTATTAGAAAGTAGCCCCATCCTGTTTATGAGAACGTTGCATGATGAAAATCAGTAAATGTCCTTTGTCTTTGAGTAGCTGTTGCTATTTAGATTAGCGCTAGCCAGTAGGGATTCTCGCTAGCAAAAATGTTTTCCTACTTAGTTGGAATTCTCGTTAGCAAGAGTATTTCCCTAGTCAGTCGGGACCAACATCCTTAGCTAATCAGTGAATCTCTATATCAGAGCTTTCTTTCCCTTCGACAGACTGGGATTCTCGCTAGTAAGAATGTTTCCCTTAGACAGTCCGGGACCCTCTTGATATCAGTCACGACATTGCATCCTTGTATCATTTTGATTACTACTTTTGGGCATCAGTGGATCTTATAATAATACATGTCCTTATAATGTGATCATGATTATATGAATATGTGAATCTTATATAAGGTTGTCGTATCTCGTTTCGATTATGCTACTAATTCTATGATTTATGGTACTCCCTGCTTGTGTACTTATGCTTACGAGTTCTTTAATTACGTTCATGCATACTCAGTACATTCCAAATACTGACCGCACGCCTCTTGTGCTATATCGTTTTATGATATAGATTCAGGTCTCCAGGTCCAGCCGCGTGACTAGATACGCTTCTCTCTCTCTCTGCTGCTAGCGGTGAATCCTCATTCTCCGAGGACGTGGTTTATATTCTTATTTTATTATGTTTCAGTTTTCAGACTTTTGGAGTTAGGGGGAATTTTCTCAGCAACTCATCAGTTAGTAGAAGGCTTTCAGACTTGTTTAGACAGATTTCAGCGTTGTTAAATGTTGTTAAGATTCCTATTATGGGCTATACTAGATTCTCATTATCAGTTCCGTTTATCCATATTGTTGGTTGTCTTTTATGTTAAGTGTATGCTATGATTATGTCATGGGTCGACTTGGGGTCTCTCGGGGTTCCTTGTCCCGTGTCTACGATCCGGGTGTACTCTTGGGTCATGACACAAAGTTGCCCAGTGAGGAGGATGTCAAAAGAGTAGTTTTTGAATTAAATGCATACAACACAAGTGGTCCTAATGATTTTTATGGATGGTTCTTCTAAGTCTGCTGGGACATAATTAGCTCCTATGTCACTAATATGGTGAAAGCATTTTTCTGTGGTCAGGATATATCAAAATTCATCACACATACCAAACTTGTTCTAATCCCTTAAAAGAGAAGGTTGGAAGCTTCACAGAGTACATGCTTATTAGCCTTAGTACCTTTGTGAACAAAGTTATTTCAAGAGTATTGCATCAAAGGCTGATGGACTGCTTACCTAGAATAATCTCCAACAATTAGACTGGATTCATGAAGGGTAGAAGCATCTCTGAAAGTGTATTGCTTGCACAAGAGATTATCAGAGACATAAATCTGAGGAAGAAGTGGTAGAATGTAGTGGTAAAGCTGGATATGGACAAAGTCTATGACGGAGTCTCCTAGATATTTTTAACTTAGGTTGTAAGAAAGTTTTGTTTCTCTACGATAATAATTGATATGGTGTGGAGGCTGGTTTTTAATAACTGGTACTCAGTGTTGCTAAATGGAAAGCCTATTGGTTTCTTTAAATCATCTAGGGGATGAAATAGGAGCACCCTTTATCTCCAACATTATTCATAATAGTTGATGAAGTATTGACTAGATGATTAAACTGTTACACCCCGTAAGTTTCTAACATTTAGTAGACCTATTTGTATGTTGGTTGAGAGTTTTAGAGTGTCATACGTACAAGGAAAGGGCTCGGGGAAAGGCCGAACAAGTGCAAAGTCGGGATTTCACGGGAGGATGCCGAACTAAGTTGCCCAGAGGGGCAAAGTGGCACGAAGCAGCCCTTCCGTGTTACCCAAAGTGGCACGGAGCAGAATTAGCGCGACCGATAGAGTGCCACGTTGCCTTGTCTTCCGCCTCAAGTATATAAAGGCCTCACACTTAGAATTTAGATCATTACTCACATATTCACGGCCAGAATAGAAGAAAACCGAGGAAAACATTGGGAAATCATCCGATTACGCCGCTAAACGCCGTCCAAATCTAAATTAACTCCGGGTAGTGAAGTATAAGGCTGCAGAAGGAGAATTATTTCCATAAAATATGCCAGGCGAATCATCGTCCCGCCGAGCCTAAGTTGGTGGAATTATTTCAAACTAGTGTCAATATGATCACGTGCCTAAAGTAAGTATTTATCCCTTCTAAATTTCTGAGAAATTACGATGTTTTGATCGTCTTTCAATAAGTTGAAGTATAGTCGATATATATATATATATAAGTTATTGTTTTCTTTGAATATAGTAATAAAGTAGCCCTATTCTTCCATTAATATGATTACAGTTGAGAAGGGCAGTTGAACATGAGCTGAAACTCGTCAGTTAATCGGTAAACAACGAATGTGGTATGTTAAGGCATTTTCTTTTGGCAAGTTAGTTTCTTCAGCATAGTAGTCCAGTATGAATCGTGGTAAAGCATGTCAAGAGTATGTCATCATGTCTAGTTGTTGTTGTCAGTCGAGGCTCGTAATTTGTATTGTTTTGGGCTGGATTATACCTGTATAGCTTCTGTGACCACCCCAAGGTTAATAGCTGTGTCGCCGCCCGCCAAGGGCGAGGATACGTCGCTCTACGGAGCGGCATGCCATCCATAAGGAACGTAGATGGGGATCTAGATCCTCATATGCCTTGGTTGACCTTATACAAACCCTCGCCGAGTGTTTATGCCCGGGGTGTAGATATCAAGAGTCCTCCGGACTCAGACACAGCTATAGTCAAGAGCCGAGTGGGCCCAGTTGCAGATCCAGGGGATCGACAGGACGCTTATAGCTGGTAGTTGACTCAGTATGACCTGGATAGGGGTATATAGATTGAGGTGTACTCACTAGGGCTAATGGGGGCCC
>JACEIK010003619.1:0-39598 GCA_018107945.1 Datura stramonium | reverse complement strand
ATTTTAATAAATTAAGATAAACTTATCAAGTTTTTCAATACTATCATTATATATTAAATAACTACATAAAGTATTGATAGTCAAATTTAGATTCCAAAACATAATTAATAATGTTATTTTTTAAAAATAAATCTCTCCTAATATTCTTGTTAAGGAGAGTATCAAGTCAAGCACATTTGTCCTTATTTTATGCTGATCTTTAACTTTTACCTCTCATATTAAATAAATTTTTTAAAAGCCATAAATTTATACTTTTGTAGGGTAATATTTCACAAGTTTACCCAAATTAACTTAGTAATAAAGCAGTGAAATGTTGCAAAGTAATTTGGTAACAAAACAAACAAACATACAGAATAACATCAGACATGATACTGAATTATAAAAATTTAAAGTATGTCACATCTTTAAGACTTTAACAGGTTTTAAAATAGGGTAAAATTTATCCCAAAAGTCGACAAATAGAAGAGTGAAGAGGGATTTTTTTGGACTAAGAAAGACTTATTAGCTTTCATGAAGGAATGAAAAGACTATCTTTCTTTACCTGATTTTATCTAAGTTTATTTTGATTCCCCTGCTTGATACAAGAAAATCTAAGAACTTGTCAGCTCCCACCCCAAAAGCACATTTCTCTTGGTTCAACTTCATGTTGTGTTTCCTCAAAATATCGAAAGCTTTTTGGAGGTGTGTAAGGCTGTCATCACCTTTTCGTAATTTGACAAGCATGTCGTCGATGTAGATCTCCATGTTTTTTTCGATCTTCTTCTCGAACATTCAATTCACCGGTCGCTGGTAGGTTGCCCCTCTATTTCTTAATCCAAAGGACATCACATTATAACAACATGTGCCATGATTAGTGACAAAAGAGGTCTTCACTTGGTCCTCTGGGTCCATCCGGATCTGGTTGTACCCAGAGCATGTATCGAGGAAGCTCATGACCTCGTGCCCGGTTGTAGCAGTAATTATTTGATTAATGTTGGAACGAGAAAAGAATCCTTAAGATAAGCCTTATTTAAATCTTTAAAATCAATGTACATTCTAAATTTATCCGGCTTTTTCAGTACTACCACAATGTTTGCTATCCACTTAACTTCTCGGATGGTTCCGATATTTAAAAGACGTGCTACCTTTTCTCTGACAAACCTATTATTTTCTTCCAAAATAGGGCGTTGTTTCTGTATCATCAGGGGAAAGTCGGGATCTACCTCTAACTTGTGCATGGATACCTTCAAGAGGATACCTGTACTTTCAAGATGGGTCCAAGCAAAGTAATAAGCATTATTTTTAAGAAAATCAACGTGCGCTTTTTTGAGCTCAGCACACAGTCCTGCGCCCAGGTATACCTTCTTTTTTGGGGGAATCTTGGAAAAGGATGGCCTGCATGATCTTCTCCGTTGTTGATTTAGTTACATCCCGCTCATTTCGGAACATAACAAGCTCGTCGTGTCTCGTACCACCTCTTGTCCATTCTCGCTATTCCTGGCAGACCTTTTCTATCACTTCAGAGGGTGAACTCTAGTCTCCAATGTCGGGCTTCGTGTAGGTGAAATGACGTTCATTTCTCGAGACGCCCTCAAGTCCTTTCTGATCTGCCTTATCCCTGTCGGCATGAAAAACTTGAGCACCTGGTGATAGGCTGAAGGTATGGCCTACATGGAATGGATATGTAGCCAACCTGGGATAATATTGTAGCCCGTTTCTCCATCAAAAATGTCAAAATGGGTGGCCTTTTCCATTCATTTAGTGCTGGTTGACTGTGTGATTTCCCCCTTCGTGGTCTCGCTAGCCATATTAAAGCCCGCGAGCGTCTTTGCTGTTGGGGTCATGGGAGTTGTCGGCTCCATCTTCTTGAGGATTCGCTCATGCGTTATGTTTGTCGAGCTACTTGAATCAACCAACACACGCTTCACATTACAATTGTCGATGCATACTGAGATTACCAGAGCGCTGTTATTTGGGCTAATTGGTCTAAGTCCCATTCACCGAAGATCATGTCCCTCTTGACAGGACTTCGATCAATGTGGAGCCTCTTCATATGGACAAAAAATATTTTTCTCCTCCCTGGAGACAGGGACCTCAGTCCTCTTGACTTCGGTGGGCATAACTCGGTTTTTAATTTTAGCCATAGCCTATTTTCTGTAGAATTAAAACACAACCAAGCCCGCAAAAAAAAAAAAGTTAAACCCACACAGTTGCTCTGGCCCCATGATGGGCGCTAAACTGTTTACATTGAAATCAGTACAATTAAATTTATAGGGGGTCAAGAAAACGCTTTACAATTCAACCTTATTTTAGATTCGATTTACTAGCAGTTTTATTAGTAGTATATGATGAAAACAAGTAAAGCGTAGTATAAACTAGTAAGACAAGACGAAGAGAAGCAAATATGAATATTTTCAGTGTGAACATGAGCGAGCCCGAGAACGTCACCCTTGAGGCCTTGATTAGAGAACAATTACTTGAAATATCTTAAGCTAAATCTAGGCAAAGTAAAGAAAAATGCTTGGAGCCCAAGAAAATAGTTTATTGCTAATATACTTGCTTGAGAGAGAATAGAGTCTCGATCCCTTTACAAGAGAGGAGGATCAACTATTTATAAGCTACAGAGTCTAAGCCTCAACCAATAGGGGAACGCCATGGGAGTCCTAAAGTACTATGCCCTATGTCCTTGCGTCATGCGTCCAAACCGTTAGGAAGGTGCCAGCCAATTCCCTATCTGTTCAGATCCGTATGAGTTCGTCCGTGCACCCGAGCATTCTGACACTCTTGTCCACTGTTTGTGTTTTACTCCACGTCACCAGGGGATTGTTCCTCGATCCTTATCCATTACGAGATGATCTCTCCACCGTTGTTGTCTTCGGGAAAAACTACTATCCCATCCCTACCCCTCGCGATCTCGGTGCCTCGTTCAGAAATCCTTAGTGATACCACGGGTCCGCACTCCCGTCGTCCCTCATACACTAATCTCAAAGCATCTTGTCAATTTCCTTTTAACCTTTATTTTCCATTCTTCCTCTATTTAATTCTTTTTCCATCCTCCATTTTTTTAATAACATCTTTTACTCTATGCCCAAAAGTTATTTAACCTTTTTTTTTTAATAGATAAATAATGCAGGTATAGTGATAATTAAGCCAGCTACAGAGCTCACAGAGGAAGATTACTCCATTCTCATGAAAACCAATTTTGAAGCTTCTCACCATATCTCCCAAATTGCACACCCCATTTTGAAGGCATCAGGAAGTGGAAGCATTGTATTTATTTCTTCTGTTGCCGGGCTTCTGGCAGTGACAACAAATTCCATTTATTCAGCAACTAAAGGTAATTCTCACTCAATAAATATGTTACTCACTGTGGTGGAGTCAGAATTTTCACTAAGAAAATTCAAAATACGAAGAAATAAACACACGAAGAAGCTAAGGGAATTCAACATCTATTATAAATACATAAAACATAATTTTAGTCATGTATAAACAATGTAAGTTTCCGCCAAAAGAGATTCAGATGAACATATTTAATCCTATTTAGCTCCGCCCTTAACTACTCATGTGATATATATATTGTCTTCTGATTTTTGAGGACTTAAATACATGTTGAGTGTATTTGATATGAAAAAAAATTCGATATTTGATTGGTTAGTGAATTTTTTTTTAAGAAAAATATCTATTAAAGATTAGTAGTAATGTTAGTGAATTGAACAATACTCTTATAAGGTGAGGAATGTCATTTTTCCAAATTTGATGAAAAATAGTTTTCTTAAAAAGTAATTGACTTTCTCAAGAAAAATAATTTTGCAGAAAATGACTTCCGTCTTATCAAATGAAGTACTCTTCATATTTTAATGGTTTGAGAGGCAAAAGTAAACTATATTCAATTTGTTAACCCTATTAGGGCATGTCAAAATCCTCTTGTTTCACATAAGTTGAAACGTTAGAACATTTGTGAGGGATATATATATATACACACACAATATAAAAATTGTAATAGATGTAGTTAAAGGTACAATTACTAGTACAACAAATAAAATACTTTTGTATCTTTTTTTTCATTATAATAGGAGCAATGAATCAACTTACGAGGAACTTGGCTTACGAGTGGGCTAAAGACAATATTCGAGTCAATGCAGTTGCACCTTGGATTATCAAAACACCACAACTTGAAGCAGTGGAGGTAACCTTATTCTTTACCCTGTATCCTAGGAGACTTAACAATTTTATTCATGTTAGGACGGCAATAATTAAGTCTCAGGCGGAAGCTAATAAGCACACTTCGAAAAAAGACAAATGAAAACTATATCAAAAGAGACATAATAATTTAAGGTTGTTTGGTCAATCGACCTACGTCCACAAGAGGAGATGAGTAATCTACTATATAAAAGAGAGTACAAAATATCGAGAAAAGTAATCTCACAAAATTCATTCAAAAATAAAAAGAGGTTCACACACAAGTAGTGACAGTATAACACTTGTATCTCACAAATTCTCCTCATAAACAAGACTCTCAAAGCCGTGGGTCAAATGGATTAATCATATTTACTTGAAAGGGAAAGGACGATGGCAATATTCCGCACAATCTAACAATTTTTAAACTCAATTGGGATTAATTTGTTATATTAATTCTTTTTTAAATTTCATCTTCTCTTTTTTTCCAGCAAGATCCATTGGTTAGAGAATATATAGAAAGAAGTATTAACAGAACACCAATATGTAGAGCTGGAGAGCCAAAAGAAGTTTCAGCAATGGTGGCATTCCTTTGCTTTCCAGCTGCTTCCTATATTACTGGCCAAGTTATATGTGTTGATGGTGGACTCACAATTAATGGTTCTTTCTAACCATTTTTTTGTGTTGAACACTTGTGTACTTGGTTGGTGTTGCTTTTTTTAATTTGTATGATGAAATCATGAATGTTCCATGTTTGATAATTTTAAAAGAGCAATCCTGACCTGTGGACAATTAAATAACACAGACGAATAATGTCAGTTCGGCAAAATTTGTGAGCAGTTGAAGAATACAGAGAAAAATTGTTAACATAGATAGAATGAAGATTGTTATTCTTCTGTTTAAATCAGTAAAGCAGATAAAAGATGTTCGAAATCATAGAATTGACCGTGTATTCTTAAATAATTTAATCCCTTCAATATATTCGAGGTTTAGCGTTACTTCCTTCCACAATAAAACGGATATATATGTTAATGGCGTAGCAATACTTCAAATGTCAAAACTTCGTTGAGTTGTAAGAACAACAACAAATCACACAAAAGACTCAATTTTTGTTGGTTCAAAAATAATGCATAATGCCAGAATGAATACATAATATCTTTACTTTTATAGTCTACAAAATGATTTGAAGTGGTGCGGAAACACTCAGTCAGAACAGATTTTAGTTCTGCTATCTGTTCAGTAGGAATCTCAATTGGCAATTATTTTCATGAAAAATTACTTTTATTTTTGTGCGAAAACATAAAATGAAAATGAAAATTTTAAATTTATCATTTGACCGAATCCAAATCTGAAGTCGAAGCCGAGCGACAAAGACGGGGCAAGGGGAGACTCTCTTCTCAACTCTTTATGAGCTAGAGGATATGATTCTAAATATATAACCATAAGAGTTTTCCTCTCTCCAACCAATGAGGGATAAAGTTCACTTTATAAAAGGTAACTTTTCACTTTCCTCCATTTTATTTCCACCATGTTCCAATTCACACCAACACTTAACTCACTTAACTCCAACAATCCCCTAGATGCATGGAAAATGACTATATCAAAATTTTAATTCATGAAAAACATGTGTGATTCGTAAGTAAGAATTAATTGTATCTGAATAAGTAGGTTTTCGTTTGAACTTTCCATAGTGAACATATATTGGATATACTCGCTCAATCGGTAGATTCGATATCTTTGAACCGTCGAGTTTTGATGTATACCTAGACAACATAAGTCACAATTAATTCTTTAACCGTTTTTAGTTCTTCCTGTTTTGTTCGTTTCAGCCATGAACACTGCTTGATTTCATAAGTGCGTAGAGAGTTGACCTTACTGAATTCTCCTTGAAGCGGCTGATACTTCACACTTATATATGTGATTTCTAAATGTGTTATCCCGTAAATACATTATTTGACACATCCTTGTGTCAAGCTTAGAAATCATTAAAAAGCCTTAACAGTTTATTCTTGTTACTGAATATTGTCTCTTCATGAGAATAGACCAAAAGTTATTTTGACAATGTTGAACCATCATCAATGACTTTATTTGATCTCCTTGAACCTAGATTGGAATCTCCAGTCTTCTAGGTAGAGTTACCGCCATGATGACTTGTCCTTGGCCATAGTCTCATTTCCTTCAATGATCTTTCAATTGTCTCGTTAGTTAGACCTTTTGTAAGTAGATCCGATACATTATCTCTTGACTTTATATAGTGAATTGTGATAATCCCACTAGAAAGTAGTCGTTTAATGGTATTATATCTTCTTCGTATGAGACGAGTATTTTCATTATACATTACACTCCTAGCCCTTCCTATTGTCGTTTGGCTATCGCAATGTATACATATTAGAGCCAATGGTTTGGGCCAGAATGAAATGTCTTCTAGGAAATTCCTAAGTCATTCAGCTTCTTCACCGTCCTTGTCTAAAACTATGAATTCAGACTTCATTGTAGAGCAAACAATACATATTTGTATGATTTTCAAGACACTGCTTCTCCACCAATGGTAAAAGTATATTCACTTGTGGATTTAATTTCTGTTGATCTGGTGATCCAATTTAATCACTATATCCTTCAAAAATTGATGGATACTTATTGTAATATAGAGCAAAGTTTTGAGTATGTATTAAATACCCCAAACTCATTTCATAGTCATCCAATAATTTTAATTAGGATTACTTATATATCGACTAAGTTTTCTTATTGCACAGGTTATATCTGGTGGCGTACAATTCATGATGTACATCATACTTTTCAATACTCTGGTATAATTCAATTGAGACTTAGTTTTTTGTTCTTAGCAAGAGCAAGATTCACATCAATTGGTGTCTTAGCAATTTGAAATTCAAATACTTAAAATTTTCAAGTATCGTTTGGATATAATGAAACTGAGACAATGTTAGACTTTGAGGAGTTTTGTGGATATTAATACCCAATATCAAATCAGCAACTTCTAAATCTTTCATCTCAAATTTACTAGAAAGCATCCGCTTGGTAGCATTTATGTTAGCAATGTCGTTACTCATTATTAACATGCCATCCACATATAAACAAATAATAACGACTTGATTTGGAGTGTTCTTAATGTAAACGTACTTGTCACACTCATTAATCTTGAAATCAGACAACATTGTAGGGTGAAATTTCGCATCCCATTGTTTGCGCGTTTGCTTTAGTCCGTACAATGACTTAAGTTGGTACACCTTCTTTTGATTTCTGGAAACTACAAACCCTTTAGATTGTTCTATGTAAATTTCTTCCTCCAAATCTTCATTTAAGAAGGCTATTTTCATATCCATTTGATGGATTTCAAGACCATATATGATGGCTATCGCTATTAATACCCGAATGAATGTAATTATGATTACCGGCGAAAAAGTATCAAAGTAATCAAGAACTTCTTTTGTCTAAAACCTTTGACTATAAGTCTTGCTTTGTATTTATCTATAGTGTCATCATCTTTTGATTTTTCTTTTGAAAATTCATTGGTAACCTAAAGGTTTGTTTCCTAGAGGAAGATCAACCAATTTTCATATATGGTTATTCATTATGGATTCAATCTCACTATTGACTACCTCTTTCCAATATTGAGCTTTGAAGAAGTCATAACTTCTTCAAAAGTTCGAGACTCATTTTTCAACAAAAATGTTAGAAAATCTTATTCAAAGAAAGTAGAAGTCCTTAGGCGTTCTCTATGTCTTGAATTTTTCTTATTAGGGATATTTACCTTTGTCTCTTAAATCGCTTAGATCCTTCACTAGACGACTCATATTTTTGTTTATACGGATATATATATTCAAAAAATTCGGCCTTATTTGATTTCATTACCATATTAACATGAATGTCAGGATTTCTGATTTATGAACTAGAAATCGATATGTTTTACTATTCGCAGTATATTCTATGGCAATACAATCAACGGTTTTTGGTCTTATCTTTATCCTTTTGGGTTTAGAAACTTGTACCTTAGCCAAACATCCCCGCGTTTTCAAGTATTCAAGGTTGGACTTTCTTCTTTTTTATTTTTCGTATAGAATAGATTGTGTTTTGCTGTTAGGTACTCGATTGAGTATTCTGCTAGCCGTAAGGATAGCTTTGCCCCGACCCACAAGTTTTAGGGTCATCTCCTTAAATGTTCTACTTTTTCTTTCTGCAATTTCATTTGATTGTGGCGAGTAAGGAGCAGTTGTTTTATGAATAATTTCATATTCCAAGCATGTTCATTTAATAGGAGATTCGGTCATAGGTTGAAGGGGTACCTATGCATTATCCTAAAAGTAAATTTGTTGATCTTTTATTTCTTAAATTATAAGTTATCTTGTGGGAACTCCAATGAGATTCAATTTTTTTTTATTTTTTTAATTAGTTAACGGGATGGTCGTCTATTAATTGCGCAAACTTGTTTATTTTGGATGAGTTATCCCTTTTGGTGAAATAATAAACAAGAATTTTTATTTAGAATGTTTCTATTATTTTATTGCTTATTTGACCCCGGACTTCTTTAAGTTCGTGATGCAAAAACAATTGTATGTGTCAGATTGTCATCTAACGACAATAAATAAAATATTATTGAAAAAAGGGTCAAAAATACCTTTCTATTTTTATTTATTAATTAATTTTTATCCTTTATCATACAATCGGATAAATTTTACCTGTCGTTATGAAACTTAACAAAAAATACTCCTAATTTGACAGATTCCCCATATTGAATAAAATTACCCAATTTTTCTTAAATAACTCGTTCTCCTCTTTTAACCCGATCCTAAAACCTCTCTCCCCTCCATTTCTTCTTCCATCTCCGCCCAAAGTCATCTCCAACCACAATTAAAACCACACAACCCCAAATCAGATTCAAGTAACTTAAAATTTCTCAAAACAACTACTGATTCTCATATTTCTTCTTCGATGATTTTTTTCAATTTCTCAACACCTAAAAATGAAGGTTTCAAGTTTTTTTTTTTCATGAATCTTGACAAAGTCAATATTAATCTACAAATTTAGTACAAAGAAATAATCTTGAGAAGATTTAAATAATAAATCACTAAACTCTTGTTAAATTTTTAGATCCATATGTAATTCAAAATGGAATTTCTCATACTTGTTTTTGTTCATCTTTAGGTTTGAAGTTTACTTACACCCAACAACCTCGAAGTTAACAACATACCCACCGTACTACTAACTACCAAGATTGCAAATTAATGTTTGATTTTTCTCCTTATACGTTGTTGTTTCTTGGCCAGCTCTTTTTTTTGCTTTTTTAACTTCACAAAACAGAAAAATAATTATTTTAAAGTGGGATTTTGATGAACTCTTGAAAATAGTTATTGTTGTTGTTGTAGATGTTGCCGGCAGTGATGGTGAAAATAAGTGGCGGAAGTTCATGGTGGTTGGTGGTGGTGGTATTTATCGGCGGCGATGGTAATGAAAATGGGTGGTGAAAGAGTGGCAGTTCCTTTAGGAAATGACTCTTCTAGTGATGAAAAAAACGGTTTAAATGATTGGCCGGGTTGGATTAGAAAAAGGAAACGAATTATTTAAGAACAATCGAATAATTTTATTTAATTTGGGGAAATCCATCAAATTAGGAGTAATTTTATTAAGGGAAAATAATTGTTTTTGTTCCTGTGTTATTGTCTTATTTTGGTTTTGGTCCTTGTGATACCTAACTTCCCACATTTAACCTTTAATTAATCAAAGTCCGTAATTTTAGTCCTTCTACTAACGGTGATTATCAATGCAAACAGATTAATTACTACTGTCAGGGGAAATTATGGTATTACAAGAAGGAACACTTTTATCCAAAGAACAAAACCTAAGTATATGAATAAGTTTACAACTGTTCTACAACATCCTTTCTCATACACAACCATATCCCAGCCCTATTCCCTTCTTCTATTTGAATGTGAATTAATCGTCTAATACACAGATGATTGAGCGGCTCTTTGTGTTTGTTGGTTGATGAGCAATTATTCTCTCTAGTTGCCTCCTTCTATTGTATGAGAACATAATTTAACAACTTCTCCTGCGACAAATAAAACAACTCAGTGCACCTGTTGAAGAGAAATAAGAATATTCTGTTTGACAATGGAACTCCGTTACAAGAGTGGGATGCAATTCATGCCGACACGTAAGTACTCCATCAATTTAATTAACCTAAATCTTTAATATTGATTGATGCAAAAAAAGACCAAAATCTTTTATTATATGAAAATCTTTTGAGTAAATTTTAGTTTCAGAAATACTAATGCATCATCTAATATTTCACATAAAGAATAAATTTCATTAAAAAAAGGCTAGAAGAATCATACAAACTGAATATTTATAGTGCATATTCTGAATTTGTACGGCATATTACATTTTATATTTGTTCTACTTATTAGAATGACATAAGCAACCTATTCTTGTTTTCTTTTTCCAACAATAGATGAAAGTGAAAATTAAGGTGTATACATAATTAAACTTCAAGTAGTCAAAAGCCATCATAAATATAAGTCAACTCTTTAAGAACGGAAGTCAGCATAACTCAAATTCAAAATTAATTTGGATTTCCATGATTGGTTACATATTTTTGCATTGGATTTGCATCATTTACATTCTCTGTTGGAGCTATTTATTATAATAACACTAATAGATCTGCTTTTTTTCTTTTCGCATGACAGATGAAGGTGAAGATTCAGATATGTACACCATTAAACTACACTATAATGGTTGGTGGGTGTTTGAACCGGTGATGAACTATGTTAGTGGAGAAATAGCTTATTATGACTATTGCAAGGGAGATGAAAATTCCATCATTCAGATGAGGCAGTGTATTAAGAAGTTGAAAGTCAATGATAGAAAAGTGAAATTTTGGTTCAAGTTTGGGCCTTGTTTTGAGACAAGTATAAGACTTTTATCAACTGAGTTAGATATATATAACCTTGTCTATGAAATATTTGACAGTGGAGAGGTGAAAATATTTGTCGAGCACACGGATGAGGACCAATGAAACTATGATGTGATTGATTCGGGGGGCGGCCCACTACAGGATGAAGAATGTTTGGTAGATGTGGATGTAATGGAGAAAAGTGATAAGAGTGATGCCACAAGTGAAGAATGTGAGTCATTTCATGACTCTGATTATTCATTGGAAGAAGATGATATGATTTTTGATAAAACCATTGACTCTACTGTAGAGTGGATTGGTTTTAATGGAAAAAGTAGAGATCACCAAGTTAAAGAAAAAGTTATAGAGCTTGGAGTTGCCTCAAATATGTTGGCTATGTTTTCCAATGACACTCAAGAAGATGATTGTGCTACATCAGATGAGGAATTAATGAGTTTGCATGGAGATTCTGATGATGAAAATCTTAAAAGATCCATTATTTTTAATCCATCTAGGGACCTGGAGGATCCAAAATTTAAGTTTGCACTTAATATGATTTTCAGTAATAGCAAAGAATTCAAGTGGGCAGTTGAGGTACATGTTATGTTGCAAAAAAATAAAGACATCAAGTTTAAAAGGAACGAAAGTACAAGGTCGAGAGCAATTTGTAAGGTGTCAAGTTGCAAATGGTTCATATTTGCATCAAAGGTTAATCAAGATGAACCTTTCAAGATCAAGACAATAGGCCCTAACCATTCCTGTGGCAATCAAAGAGATAACAATACTATTGACTCTGGATTTTTAGCTAAAAAGTACGCAGAAGAATTTAGAATTAATTCCAAGTTGGGGAATGAAAGAATTTCAAACTCATATGATGAGAACTCATAATTGTATCATTACTCGAAATCAAGCTTATATGGCAAAGTGGAAAGCATTAGATCTAATTACAGGGACTAAAGAAGAGCAATTTGATATGTTGTGGGAATATTGTGCTGAGTTAAGAAGGAGTAATCCAGGGACTACATGTATTTTGAAGTTGGACGGAAATCCAAAAATAATGGTCAATGGTAGAAAAAGATTTTTAAGACTCTATGTATGTTTTGCAGCTTGCAAACATGGGTTCTTAGCCGGATGCCGACCCATAATAGAGGTTGATGGATGTCACTTGAAGGGACACCAAAAGGGGAGCCAGTTGTTGACAGCAGTAGGAATTGATGGCAACAACAACTTGTATCCTATTGCATTTGCAGTAGTGGAAGGTGAATTAAAGAAAACATGGAGTTGGTTTCTCACACTTCTTGATGAGGACCTCGGAATCTCACAAAACTCTTTTGCATGGACTTTCATTTCTGATAAGCAAAAGGGTTTAATTCCAGCATTTGATGAGATACTGCCAGATGTTTCACACAGATTTTGTGTGAGGCATCTACATAACAATTTCAAGACTGAAGGTTTTGGAGGACAAGCGCTGAAAGATATCCTATGGAAAGTTGCCAGGGCGACTACAAAACCTGAATTCTCCAAGCATATGGAAGATATGGCAAAGTTAGATCCAGAAGCTGCTGAATGGTTTAATAATAAACCTCCCATTCACTGGTCAAGGGCTTTTTTCTCTTCTTTTCCAAAATGTGATGTGTTATTAAATAATTTATGTGAGTCATTCAATAGTATACTTCTACATGTAAGATACAAGTATATTTGGACAATGCTTGAATCAATTAGGATCTATATGATGTCCAGACTTCAAAAGAACAGAGATAAAATGATGAAGTATTATCAGAGAATCTGTCCAAAAATCATGTTGAAGCTAGAGGAAAACAAGGCTAAAGCTGCTGAATGTATTGCCACTAAATCTGACCAATTTCACTACCAAATTGAGGACATCTATCTTAGACTATTCTCCGTTGATCTTAAGGAGAAGACATGTTCTTGTAGGAGATGGTACTTAACAGGAATACCTTGTAATCATGTTATTGCAGCTATATGGGTTAAGAAGGATGAGCCCGAAATGTATGTTCATGAATGCTATACAGTTGAACAATACATGAAGAATTATAGTCCATCCATCTTGCCAATTTTCAGCTCTGAGCAATGGCCTAAGACAGGGATTGAAGCACTACTGCCACCCATATACAAAGCACAACCAGGTAGACCAAAAAAATTAAGAAAGAGAGGGATTGATGAGACAACTCAAAAAGAATCAGATTCTAGAAAGCTTACCTTGCTAAAAGCATCAAGAAAAGGCAGAAAAAAGAAATGTGGATCATATGAAAAATTAGGACACAATAGTAGAAAGTGTCCTATTCTTATGGGAAGCAACCACTTTGAAGTTCAACAACAACAAGTCCATTAACAAGTCGAAAAAGAAGGTCTTTATACACCTAGTAATGCAACAGAAGTAAGTAGTCCAATAAATTGATTTGTTTCATCAAATAGAATAATACTAAAAATATTTCTTATTGTAGGTTTGCAGCACCATTATTGACAGTGCGTTATCAATGCAGTCCAGTTCCTCATTTATAACTGAGCAAAATGTAATTACCTTTCTTATTGTCTACTTATGTTGTTTGTATCAAACCTTACTTCCTGGCTTATTTTCTTCTATATATTGTAGGTCAATCAACTTAACCAACCAAGGGTACCACGAGAGCAATTGAGGAGTTCTGCATTCATTTTAGAAGAATTTGGTGAGCATTTCAGAGAAGGCACAAGGCCATTCTTCATCGAGAGAACGGAAAAACAATACGTCCCACTATCAAGATTACAAGAAACACTTTCTCAAAGTAGCAAGAGAGTGAGAAGTGATCAAGAGACAAGAAGAAAAATGTTCCTTAAATAAAGAAGTTAAAGAAAATCGATGGCAATATATACATGAGTTTAGATCTAGTACTTTCTTTATGACTTTGAAGTTAATCATGCTCATGGATGATTGTTATTTCCCTTTTAAGACTGTATGCAACTTAAATAGTTACCTTTTATCTTTGATCTTAGCTTTATCCATGATCCTGCAGATCTCTTGGCATCTCCCTGATACCAATTTTAAATCACAATATATTTTTAATAAAAAATTATAACTTAAGAGAATAAGAAACTCTATCTCAATAATGTGGAGAACTATGTATGCCCAACATAAAAGGTTGTTCAAAAACGACAAAAGTACACATATTTAGTTTATTATAGGATAAAATATGGTTGAAGTACAAAATTTTAAAACTACAATAGTAAAGTCCATATAAATTAATTATACACAATATGTTGCATGCAAAGGAAAATTTTGGGTTCCACAAGGATAAAATTTGTAAAAGACAAGAGAACCGGTTCATTAATCTCATGGGAATTTGAAGTTACTGATTTAGAAACTTTGCATCAACTTTAAGTTCAAAAAAGATTAGTTTACGCACTTGCTTTAGTCTATCAAATTAAACATGTGCATTGCATTTAAGGATAATGTATCATGTAAAATAGTGAAAGGTGAAACAAGACTCTATAATATTATGTATAACTAGAACCTTATTTTCTTGAACAGATCTCAATCAGTTCAAAAATCAGAGTGCATTTTATTGATTATCTTCTTACCGATTTAGTTGCATAGACAGGAACCATGAAAAGGACCCCCAAGATCCATTTTTGTTCCTGATAAGCAAACAAAAATTTAGATTCAACATTCTATGAAACAAAAGCTAATTCTTAATGTATACCTAAAGAGCAAGTGAAATATTTGTAATATTAGCATATATTTCAGGTGTTACCAAGTCCATGATTTCTTGAGTTGAGGTCATTAAATTTGCGTAAGACGACCCTATTGTTGTCACCTAAGTTTGAGTGAACTCTTCACTTTTTATGCCGCACGTATGTCGAATTTTCCAAAAATACATTACTTTTGGAGAATCCGACATGCACCCGTTGACATTTTTAAAGAGCCTGAGCAACTTAGGTTTTAACTTATTTTCTCCTCGTTTGAAGAATGAAGCAAAGCTAATCACAAACAATTTCAGTTCACCAAGTACATTGTGAAAACATATCAAAATATCCTAAAAGGATGATATTCCTTCTTTCAGCTCAGATAAGAATTCAAAATTATGAAGAAGATTGTTCTCGATGTTGGTATAGATTTCACAATTCACATTTCAGACCATTATAAAGTTCTTGTTACGCCCCGCCTTGGGGGGTATGACTGGCACCTGGTGCGCTAGTAGGACCTGGACTGCTAACTGGTGAGCCTAAGCACATCTGGTGTCTGGCTAGCTCTATCTCAGATTTCTGGAAACAATGGGCTATATAACGGCTGTAAATCTGACCTCCCGTCGTGGAGCCTATAGCTACCTGTAAATATAATTTCAGCTAACCAGAGACATACTTATAAAAGGGAACCTATGCGGGCCGACAAGGCCACCATGCTGTCTAGTCATCTGTGACTCAATAAAAGAATACTGTGTATCTACGTGACCGGCAAGGTCACCACTACTATCGACTATGGCCCCACACGTAACACAATCAACAATGCTAAACAACTAAACAAACGCACGGCCTCACACGACCGACACAACTAACCATAGGGAGATATATACAATCTGCAAGCCTCTATGAGTACTGATAAAATGGTCGAGCGGGCCCCGACCTACCCATCTTGTACAATGAAAGAAGAAAAATGGACCTCTAGTTTGTCTAGCTCACAGGATGTGGTGACTCCAGCAAAGTGGTGGAATCACGGATGGAAACCTGCTCGTCTCTTTTTTTTACCTTATATGGAGGTGTGCGAGCCCAAGTAATGCGGCGCCCCAACGGGCGTCGGTACCAGCATTGCTGACCAGTACAAAGCAACTGAATATAAACAACATAACTAGCAGCTCTGAATAGCGGGAAATATCTGAATGCATGGGGCGTGTCCTTCATCAGTTTACATCTTGTGATAGGGAAGGAGCGTACTTATCGACGTAGCGACCTGCTGTCTAATAGCTCATATATAACATATAAATACATATATATATATATATATAGCAAGCAAGAACCAATACCAACCCCATCGCCGGATGGTGCCAACCAATCAAACAATCTATATACCCCTACCGGGTCAAAACCATCCAAAAATAAGTCACTCCACTCATCTGCTAGCTACGAGCACCTCTACCGGCCCCCTGGGTCTCCAGCTCGGGCTATGGCCTCTAATATAAATAAGCTGTGTCAGTCAGGAGGACTCATATGTATATCACATGTGTATATCTAAAATACATTCCTTGGGCGCATGCGCCTGTAGAATGCTTATCTTGCTATACTGATCAGCCTGATATGGGGAAAGCTTCATCCCATCTTCGTCCTACTGCGGACAGCATGCCCTCCTTGAGTGACGTAGCCCACCGCTTTCATTAGCGCTACGATTCCTAACCCAGGGGGCGGCGAGACGCTCAAGGGTGCCCTCACGACACAATCAAGTCTCAACAATCAATAATCACACACACACACACACATGTGTATATATATATATATAACATGTTTAAACTGAAAATACTATCTGCAGTCTGATTTCTTATTCTGAACTCTTTCTTGTTATACTGATTCTCATCTTTGCTTTATCTTTTGAATATGAGATCTTATCTGGTAATAATAGCTATCTTGTAGCCAAGATACCTCATTTGTATGGCTATATTTTGTAGAATACTATCATTTGTGGCTAATCTGTAGCCAATGTACTATCTGTCTATATGGCTATACTGTAGCCAAGATACTATCTGATTTACTTTACTAGCTTTTATTACGAATATATGTCATATTATTATAAAATATGCTTGCTAAACACATCTTGGGCTATCTTGAGTTCGAAATAATATCTAGCCATTTGGTACGCTTCACTAGCTTTATTTGAATATGATATAACAACGCAAGGCGAGGCTTTACTGAATTCGCACAAAACATCAATATTCGACTCGGGGAATTCTATTACGGAGTTCACTGAATTATGCTAGGCTAGAGTACTAACTTGCCGAAGAAAGCGGCTTCATCTGCCTTTACTTCGGGTTATCAGGCTAACGGACGGGGTCGGTCGGTACTCCGGCTATTTCTCCCAATTGCATTCACATATATGTCAATTAGAACTAAATACACTAATATTCTGGAAGAAAACATCACTTTCGATATATTTATAGCCAAACTTTGTGGCTTATCGAAGACGGTCGAAAACTTGCTATTTCTCGAAAGTCCGGAAAGGGAGAAATATTCACTTTAAGGCTAGGAGTACATTGACACTAATTTGGAGCAATTCCGCTTACCTTAGCTCGGTAAACACGACGATTTGTCGGTCGAATTTTGCGAAACTAAACCCGTAAGAGATATAAGTGTATTAAATACCTCGGTATGCGAGGTTAATTTGAGTTTTGGACCGCGTTTGGCGGCGTAATCGAGCGATAATTATCAAAACCTTACGAACCCTCTGTTTTTCGCGACTTCACTGGAAATTATTTGATTAAAAAGAAATAAACCGAAGTTGGGGGCATATATATAATTGGGACTATAAGTCAAAACCGGGAATACGATTTATAAGTCGCATTTGCCTTGCGCCGCGCCCGACTTGGCGCTTGTCCGGTCTTCCCCCGGGCCTTTTCTAGCATGTATGGCATTCTAAAACTCTTAGCCAACATGCGAATAGACCATCTATATGTCAAAATTTAAGGTGTAACGAGTTTAAACTTGGAAAGCCAAGCCTTATTACGCAATAATAATTTCATATGAAAGTAAGTTGGGACAAGACCGACAATGTAAATAATTTCACTATCAATTTAATTTTACACCTTGCTTAAGCTTGAGCTACCATGCCTGGAATTATTTGTAAGAAAAAGCTGGATATCAAATCGGATAAAATACTAATCATAGAGCTTAATAAAAAATTAGATAAAAATAATAGAATCCAAGAATTAAAGAGAGTTTGTAGAGGCTTGGAAAAAGATCGAAGAGGATGGAAGAAAGTATACCTCTAGCTCGAGCGAAAAAAATGGAGAAGAGAACTCGAAGTTGAATAATTTGAGCAAAAATCACTTAACATGAGCTCCACCATGAATTTCCTCTTGTTTATCAAAATTTTGTTGAGTTTTGTCTGGAAGAGACCAAAAGGATAATAAAGAGACGGAGAGAGAAGGGCTGACTTAGAAATTAGATAGGGAAAGTAAAGTCTTTCTTGTGAAATGTGTTTCCCAGTTTGTCACGTGAATTACGATAAATTTTTTTTTTTTTTAATAATATTTTATTAAATACCATAATTGCCCATAATGGTAGTAGTAATCTGTTTTGTATTGATAATCACCATCGGTAAAATGATTAAAATTAATAACTTTAATTAATTAAAAGTTAAATATAGAAAGTTGGGTATCATAGGAACCAAAATCAAAATAAGACAATAACACAGAAATGAAAATAATTATTTTCCTTTTATTAAGATTTCACAATGACATAAATATACGAATAGTATAATGAAAGAAACAATTAATCAATAAATAAATAAAAAATATATTTTGACTATTCCCCAATATTATTTAAATGAAGAGACAATTGAATGGTAGACCCACCATGTAGCACACAATTAGAACAATTTTAACAGAGGGAAAAACTTTTGTCTGGAATTGGAAGCAAAGCCCAACCAACGCCCCCAACCCCCAACCCCTGCCCCCCTCCCTACCCCAACGAAAATTTCCAGAAACTTCTAGTGACTTCCTGGCATATACTAAAAAGAAGAGACCCACTATCAAACACATGTCACAATAACAGATCCAACGTGGCACTGTTAATTAACCTGTTAATGATACTCCCCTGATATTTTCATATTATTTTATTTCTCCACTTCAATTAACTCACTTTTTTTATAAAAAAGTTAAATAAATAAAGATATAACACCTGCTAACTTCCATGATTGCCTTACTGGCGTTCAATAAGTCACTAATAGTTTTTCTTTTTCAAAATACACACATACATATATAATGTTATTTAGTGTGATAATATATTTTTAAAAAATATTATGTTCAATTAAATACAATCTTATAAAATGAATTCAAATAATATTAATTGCCTTAAGTCGATCCGCTTGGGAAACGTCATGAACTGAAATGATACATCTTCATTCACAAGCTTGGAAAAGTAAATATAAAAGCCTGGTTACCTTCTGATTCACAAATCATGCTAGTAATGGCCAAACACCATCACGAGATTCAATTTAAATATTATTTCTTCCATTTATTTTACTTATTTATTATATTTATTTTTATTTATTTAATTTTAAAATCAAATTATAATTTTGTTACTTTAAATCTATTTACTTTTATTATTAAATATTATAATTAATAAGGATGATATAGTAAAATTATCATTTATTTATTGCTTCTTAAGGGTGTGATTTTAGATGGTAAAAAAAGAGATGAAATTTCCGATCTTGTACCCAAAGTAGTCAAATTCAAATAAAAAATTTGATGTGGCTACTTTCTAGGTTTATGGATTCGATCGGCTAAACTCCATCCAAACTCCTCAATCAATATCAACAAGATGTCGTGACCGCTTAGGCTTGGGGGAGTAGTTTTGTCCCAATAACATACTTAGTATAATTTCATAAATGAATTTGAAAGAGGTGAGATGTACGAAGACCTTGCCGTATTTTTGTGGAGTAAAAAGATTTCTGATACTCGACTCCAAAGAGAAATGTTTTTAAGTAGCATTGTAAGAAAATATAGAATAAATAGCAATATATCCTGCAAATGAAATAATAAATAGTGATACAAATTGAAGAATAAGAAATTACACTATATAATACAATAACAACAAACCAAGTGTAATCCCACAAGGTAAGAGTTAAGCCCTTGCCTCTCCCTCGTAAAGTGCAACATCACTCGACTACCTAGTACCTTTTTATCCTAATTCTCTATCTCCTATACCTTCATGTCTAGGGGCATGCTCTCGATAAGTTGAAGTTGTGTCATGTCTTGTCTAATTATCTCCCTTTTTTTAGGCTATCTCGCCCTAATTCTTGCTATATCGACGGCCTCACACATCATGACTAGTGCATCAGGTGCACCTCCTCTTCCATATGTCAAACCATCTCAGTTTTACTTCTCTCGTCCTGTTTGTCCCAATTTATGTAAAAAAATTAAAAAAAATTTTTAGAAACTTGTGATCTAAAATAAATAATAATAATTTTTAGTTGATATAAAGTATCTCAAGTAAATAGAAAATTTGAAGGTGAATTATTACTATGTCACCTAATTTAATTTGTTTGTTTGTTTTTTTTTGACTTGTGGCGGAGATAAAGAAATTAAAGAAGGCTTTTAAATTTTGTGGTCTTAATTTAAAGATAAATAGAATATACCAAAATGTCATTTAATCTTGTAATCTTAAATATACAATTTGAAAAGTTTTTTTAAAAAAAAGAGCTTCCAAAAATGAAAAGATGCATTATTTTTAAAATAGACTAAAAAAAACGACCATAATTAAAACGAAATATTAAAAATGAAGAAATATCATCTTTTTGCGTCTTGAGTGAAAAAAATATGAGATATATTAGGACAAAGGAAATACTAATTTATAGGTGAGAGATTACAAATTTCTTAGAGGATATTGCATAATTATATTAAGATTTTTGTATGTTAACTAATAATATATCGATGTAGTCTCATAAAATGGGGTTTGAGGGTAAAGTGTATCTGATTTTACTCCTACTTCTGAGGCAGAGAGGTTGTGTACGATAGACCCTCAACTCAAGGATAAACAAAATGTGCAGTCCAAAGAACTTATGGATGAAACAAATGATGTCAAATATTAGCTAAAGCAAAAATAATACAATACTCAAAGTACAAAAAAAGCGACAAATAATATAAAAAATCTCACAGACAGAACGCTGAAGGAGTAATATTGCTTGACTGCTGGTATAGTCGGATTAAAGCTAAACAGCACTCTTCCATGCCTAACCTACTACTGCGATTCAAGTCCTCACAACTTCCTCTAGGGCCATATTCTCAGATCGATAAGTTGAAGCTGATTGTCACTGTCTGTCCTAATCGTCTCTCTAATGCTTTTCAACCTATCTCTACCATAAAGCAGTCCACCCAGACAACCTCTCACACCGCCCACATATGGAGTATCCGGGCATCTCCTCTTCACATGTCTGAACCATCTCAATCTCCTTCCCTCTTGTCATCCTGAGCTATTCCTTCCCAAATATCCTCATTTCTAATCCTATCTCTCTTGCATGCCACACATGTCTCAACGATTCTCATTTGCGCAACTTTCATCTTAAGTCATGAGAGTTCTTGATAGGGCCAACACTCTTGCCGCAAACAACACATATATGATTGGTCCTAACCACTACTTGTAAACTTGTCTTTTAAGTTTGATGTGCCTTAACTTATCACACAAAAATATTGTATAATAACATTTAACACTTTATGGGTATTGACCTAAGTAGACCAAAGCCAATTAGATAAACACCTTCCCACCTTCCTTCGCATAAGACTTCGAATGTAAGCTTCTATTTCATCACCCTGCATTAATAAGGTATTTGATGTTCTCATCAATCTCTGTGCCTCAATTAATAAACCAAAATTTTATTGCAATATAAATGCATAGACATATAAATGCATACTGTTAGAGCTCAAATTTTGGATGTTACAATGAAAGATAATATACTTTCTTTCATAAACAAAAGAAAAATTAAGCCAAAAGCGACAAATCCTCGAAATACTCACCCCACTCTGTACATATTTGGTTCAATTTTAATTGTCTTTTCAAACATTTTTAATTTAATAAAATTTTCAATTTTAATTAAATTACATGTTTTTTTTTTTGTTTTTCTAATTTTTTAAAAAATAAAAAATTAAAAAAACTCAATTTTTTCTTAAAATTTTAAAAAATTTTAAAAAATTCATGATTAATCAATTTAAGACACTTAAATTAACATTAAAAAAAATCAACTTCTGAAAAAGATAAAAAAAGGATCTCTAATCAAATTGGTACAAAGAATATCATCTAATCTAACACGAAAAAATGGAGAGAAATCAAAATTATTAGTTTCAAACTTTAAATTATAATTCTTTTATTTATTAAGTTTTAATCATATTATTCTTTCATTTTATTATTATCTAATATTTTTATTTATTTAAATTGCACCTTTTAAATCTTATGAAATTATAAATTAAAAAAACAAAAATTATATATTTTTTTTATTTTTTTTATTTTTTTTATGTTTTACTTGAGCAAAAATTTATAAAACAAATCTTTAATTTATCTTGAGTAGAATAAAGTTTGAACCCACCATTCTTTCGAACCTCACTTATGAGATTACATTAAATTTATTATTATTATATTAAATAAATTTTTTTAATATAAATATAAATTTTAAACTAAAACTACTGACTTATGTTAACTTTAATAGCCTACAGGCTGGCTCCGCCCCTAACAATAATCTAATCTACTCTATAAGTTGGCCACAGGCATGCTGTCCGTTGATGTAGCAAACCTCTTACATCCAACGGATATGATTGTACCACGTCAGTCATTCAAAAGTCTACGAGGGCTTTATCTGGGTGAGTATTTAACCCCAAGGTTCCAGAAAATTCCATAGAATTCATTGACACAGCAGAAAAGCCCCACTATCGAACACGTGTCCACTTGGGACCAATACGGATCCGACAATGGCACTCAATAATTTACCTGTTAATGATACGCCTCTGATTTTTTTCCACATTATTTTATTTCACACTACAATTAATTCAATTTCTTAAAACCACGTCTTTTGGTAGCTTCAGTTGCTTCTGGAACAAAGTTTATTCTAAAATTCTGTGAAATTGTAATTTGTGAAGCAATGAGTGAAAATGGTGGAAGAGAAGAGGAAGAGGAGAAAATGGAGGGTAGAATGAGAAGAAGATGTATAAGGTGTTAATGTGGGGATACCTTCCCGGAGTATTGTCTCATAAATCGCCGTTAACTTCTCCGGTGGACGTTCAATCGCCGGAGACCGGAAGCGATGTTCAATCATGGAAGGATGTCTGTGGTGGAGGCTGTGGTTTCGCCATGGCTATTTCAGGTTATATGCTTATCTCTCTATGGATTTGTGTTTGAATTAGAAAAAGTAAAACTATAGCTTCTTTTAGTATTGTGTTGCAAGCTTTTCTATTGAAGTTCAGATATTGAGATCTGCGACTATGATGAACTTAAAAGTTCTTGAACAAGTATGGTTCTCTTTTGAGGTACTATTTATTGTTATTTTGACTTTTAAAGCTTCTGGAGATTGTTCTGATTTTTGTTGAAGAATGTTCTAGTTCCTTGACTCGTCTAGAGATGTGGACCGGAGATCAGGGAGTATGGGACTGGTATTTTCCGGAAATGGACCGGGCCCGGGACTCGGTTGACCGGTACCATGACCGAAACCGGGTCTACCGGTTTTTCCTCTGCCGGTCCGTTCTGTTTGTTAGGAAGAATGTTCTAGTTCGCTTGATTCGTCTGGGGGCAATGGACCGGAATCGGGGACTATGGGACTGGTATTTTCCGGAAATGGACTGGAACGGTAGTACCGGCCGAAACCGGGTCACCGGTTTTTCCTCAGCGGTCCGTTCCGTTTGTTATATCTCTGTAATAGGTAAATGCCTCTTTTTCTCTTGAAGTTGTCGGAATTACTCGTAATAAGATATTGGCTACAGTTGAAAAGGTCTGATCAATAAAATTTCCATTTATCCGTGATCTAGGCATAGGTAGCAATCCATTCTAGAATTCTTCTCATTACCTCTTGTGGGAAAAGATCCACAAAGAAAAGAATTGTATAGTACGAAATAATATAAGAAACTTCTTTTTTTTTAAAGAAAAACAAAATATATGGTGCGATTTGATTCTTTTTTTTTTATTTCATATATTATTCATTTTCTCTCAGTCGACGAGGGGAGAAAAACAGGTGATTAAATTTGTGAAAAAAATCCAGCTTTTGAAGGTGATGTTTGGAAATAGAACAATTCCTTGTTGTGTATCGTCGATTAATGCAACCTCGGATGCTATGTTTCAATTCTCGATTCTAGTATTAAGCGAAAGGTTACGCCTTGAGGTTACGTATTCTGAGGTCAATCCTACTCTACTAGCCTAATGGCGGCATAGGAGAAGAAGCGACCACACCTAGGAATCAACAACACAAAAACTTTGTTCTAAGTTAGCCCGGTGTGGAACTGAGTCTAACATGATAGTTATTTTTTTTTTAAATTGATTTCTTTATATTATATATAAAAACTGATTTTATAATATATTAACTATTAATCCATTAAGATAATCATTTTTTTTTGGGATAATTTTTATTAAGTTAAAAATTGTTAATGTTTTAATGAAACTATTAAAAAATTAATAGAACTTATTTAAAGTTTTTACAAAAATTGTAAAATTTTAAAGTTAATAAGTTGCAAAGAAACTAGTTAGTATTCTTAAGGTTTAAACTTTAAAGTTAATAATTTATGTAAGTTTTACAAAACTTACTAAATCTTTACAAAAGTCAAAACTTGTTAAAATTTTAATTTATTAAAGTTTTTAAAATAGTAAATAGTAATAAATTTATGAAGTAAGTTAGATAATTAAATTTTAAAAAGTTTAAATATAAACATATAAATTCATAAATACCCATAAAGATTTGATGATTTATTAAAAAGAAAATTAAGGCGAATAGCCTATAAATTTATTCGAATAAATAAAATCGTACATGTAATTATAAATATTATAAGTCTAGGTTTTAGAAAATTAATTGATATCAAATTATTAGAAGCATTATCTAAGGTGACACCTATTATTTTATCACAAAGATTAAAATACTGTAAAATACCTCCTATTGTAGTAGCTATGTATACACCAGTTTTACTCTCTTCTACATATTTATATTATATTATTCTTTTTGCATATTTTATTCATAATCAATTCAGTCGGCGTTAACGGTAAAATAATCATTATCATTAATAATACGACCCATATAAAGAAGTAATAGATATTCTACCATCAAAATATACAAAAAGATAACGACGGAAATGATAGTGTTCAGCTTGATATTTTAAAATATCATTTTCAATTGTGTTTCTTGAAAAACCTTGAAAGAAGGATTATACACCTCCCCAATATAATGAATAAAATGGGATTTAGAAAAACTAAAAGGAAAACCACAATCAGCTACCATTTTAGCTAATTTTCTGAATTTTTTTTGACTATATGTGTCGTGTGTGCTTGAGCCAGCCGGGTAGACCTTTAAATGACTTTGAACCATGTTAGACCCTCTTACAAATTCTTGAGGCAAGGGCGTACCATTTTTTAGCCTTATTAACAACTACAAGTGAGCAAATTCTTTATTCCACGATCTCAAATGTTTAGTTAGCAATCCCATTTACCTTTCGATCCCAGTCAATTGTTTCAATACTTTCTTACATTTAAACAAGTAAGCAGTGAGTTTTTTCACTATTTTGCTCCATAAGTTGTCAAAGTAAAGGCCTTTTAGAACGTTTCGCCCTTGTGGCCTTAGTAAATGTAGGTAATTCTATAACCGTACTAGTAGGGATCTCCTCTAACTCTTGTTCTTCCACATCTTGAGAATTCTCTAAGTATTCTTCAAAATTAGTATAAACTCTATCTATGGTTTAGAGTGGTCACAATTGAGTAACGAGAATTAATATCATAAGGTTGCTGACGTGGTAAATAAGTTTCATCAACATAAATTTCATCTGCATTAGTAAATCTAAGCGGTCCTAGGAATAATCTAGAACTACCTCCACCCATACTTGTAGTAGCACCCATAATTTTTATATACTTTGTTTACTTGCATCCATATTTTAAAATGTAAAGTAAGCAAATAAAGATATTAAATAAATAAAATTTGAATAACAAATTAACAAGCAATATAAATTTAACAAAAAAATTTTTAAGTGTACAAATAAGGAGATTACAGTTGGAACGAATGTACCGAACGTATGCGTAAACGCAAACATCAAAATGGAATCGAGAGATGACAATTGAAACACAGTGGCTTTTCAAAAATCTCCTAACTCCAATTAGCCAATACCACAAAATATAATCACAAAATTAAAAATTAAAAGCCTAGATAAGAGATTTGATCACTTAAGAGAATAGTAGAGAGAGTTTGTGCGTTTTGTGAGAAAAATAGGATGATTTTGGGATATATTTATAGTGTAGAGGGATCAAGGGGCTAAGCGGTGTTTGGGGGGGCGAATAAGGTTGTTAGGAGCCGTTGGTGGGCCCTGCCCATTGCCAAACGGCTCCTAGACAACAAGAATTAGAAAAAAATTCTAAAAGCTGACCATTAACCCAACTAAAGGTGGGTCAATTGATATCGGGTTCACTTCAGAAACCCCCTTCCGCACGAACCCCTAATCCATTTTCAGCCGGTTTTAACGGAGCGGGGTCTTATCGGTATCGGGTCCGTTACCGGAGCCCGGAATCGGACCGGATCGATCCGGTTCACGCCCATAGCCTTACTCAGATCTAATTAATTCAAGGTGTGAAGTTTGTTTCATGTGAAATGTAGTGGATTAAGAGAGTTGATTTTGAATAGCCACTTGTGAAGATTAGATAGCTAACTGTGAATATTAGTGTGTATACTTGCAAAATGGGTACAATTAAATTTATAGCAAGGTCAAGGACACACGATTAACTCACTATTTTGAGTTTATAGAGATGAATGATAGTAATTAAAGTGACTAATAAGCAAATGCATACAAATCTAGTTAAAATATGTCAAGAAATAAGTATTTTCTGATGCTATTCGGATTAGATGTTTGAAGTTTCTGGAGCCCTAAGTGTTCGAAACTAGCAATGCGGATGAGCATCACGGATGTTAAAAAGATAGTGAGCAGATGAGAGCAAGAAAGTAGTACTAATGTATTTCACTGTTCAATCAATTGATTCCTAGTAAAGAGAGATTCTAATAGTAAAGGCACTTATTTATAGTTTTCACGGTACTACACCAATCAAATGTTGGGATCCTATAATACCTTGTGATAATCATGACACTAATAATAGACCGTTAAAAAATGTCGGTATTTTGTGATTATTTGTAGATCTTTTTTTATGCGACCTTGCATGCATTGTGCCTTCATGCCCAAGTTGCTAGCCTCCACTCTTCTTGTAAACCCTCCATAATTATCTTTGGTACACCTCTTCTCGAATTCGGCCACAGATACCTTATTCACTCTCTTTTTAGTTGACTCGTTATGCTTTTATCTTTGATATCCCGGTAGTCGGCGAGCCGAGGGGTGGGCGATAGGGGTTCTTCCAAACCCCTTCGTCAAAAAAATACATTGTATATGTAAAAGATCAAATATGATATTTATGTGTGGCCATATTAGACCCCCTTGACATAACTTGAAAATCTATTTCGAACTCCCTTAGTGAAAATTATTTGCCTCCGCTCACTGCGGTAACTCATATTAGAATGCCTCTTGCCATGTACTCAAAGGTATGTTGCCTTCCTATTAGTTAGCTTACCGTAATTTCATCCTTGACTCCTTCGCCCATGTGATCACGTGCTTCTTTAGCGTCTCTTGAAATGACACTTCCCCAATACAGTTAGACTCCTACCTATGTGTTCCTTTATTTTATTTGATAGTCTCACATTGGTTTAGGGTATGAGGCCTTAGGCAACGGAAGATGAACAGTCGCTCGGAAAAGCTTGAACTAGGTAAATGGTTAATTTCGCGGTATTAGGACATCTTTTTGGTAGATTGGGGCCAAAATAGGGGTGTGTATTGGTTACCGGTTTAGCTTATCGGTTATTGATTTATAGATATGCTAAATCGTTACAGGTCATTAAGATATCGGTTAATTGGTTATTGATCGTTGCTCGGTTCGAGTTATCGAGTTAACCGTTAAGATATCACATGAAAATTTTCATAAGTCATACGTATGTTTAGCTAGAAAAGATGGGTGAAAGAGAAGAGCATATAGAATTCGCCCAACTAAAGCAATCTATTTTAATTTAGATTGAATACATCACCTTCACTTGTTATTGACACTCGTTGTTTCTTGCTAGGAATACTTTATATATTGAAGGCTAAAATTATAATCTAATAAATTATTATTGGGTTATCAGGTTCACCCATTAGAAAAGTGGTCAAGCGATAATACAACCAATAACCCAATATTTGGTATAATAAATGATAATAAAACCGTTAAACCAATAACTCGAATATTAATCAAATAAACTAATTATCAGTTTGGGTTGTTGATTTAACCGTTAATTTCCACAACCTTAGGCCAAAATCAAATACTTTTCTATACTATATGAAATTTATTACATTTCTGTTGGGGATTCAAACCACAACATAGGAGCGACAACCTTTAGATATCTGAAGTTAGAACTAGGAGTCCCAAAATCCTAATGAAAAGAAACTTGACATCCATGAGTTCAAGAGGTAGAAAACAATCTCTATGGTGGGGTTTTCTAGGTAGGTATAATCCAATGTGAGACTCTATCTCTTAATTCTTGATTTACCCCATATTGAGCCCTCATCTTATGGTTGTTCATGCTTTAATTGTTTCATCCGTAGGTGGGTGTGGTCTCTCACATTGGTTATGGATATGAATAGTTATCTCTTTGTATGGTTTTGAATAAATTTCACCTCATGAGCTAGTTTCTGCAGTTGAGAAAGCTAATTGTTCATTTTTTAATATTACTCTTTATATTACAGGTGGTAAGTTGTCATGACCCAAATTTGGATTTAGGTCGGTCAAGGCACCCAAGTAGTCATTACTTGTTAGGAAAATCCTTTAGCTACAACATGCATAGAATAAAAAGAAAGGATACTACTAAAATTGTCTCAGATTGAAATAAGTATAAGTGTGTCTGGTCTTCTACTAAAGTTGTCTCAGATTGAAATAAGTATAAGTGTGTCTGGTCTTCAATGGGTGTGCCATGCCCTTATATAAGATGCATATAGCTGATTGCTTTTGTAGAGTTGATAGAATCATCAAGATAATCTGGAAAATCATTCCAACAACAATCTTTTGGTGTCTCTGGGAAGACAGGAATTGTAGATGCTTTGATGGAATCTCAACTCTTATATAGCATAGAAGCTAGCTGTTTAGTTAGATTCAGTTGGAATTTCCATGCCGCAGTAAACAGTGTTTGATAACTATTTAGATTTGTTACCTCCTTAGTTGGTTTTGGACTATCCTTACAGGTTCTTGCTCTGTTAAGTTCCAAATAGCTTTGTACCGGAGTTTTTAGCAGTTTACTCTGCTGTAATTTCTGCACCTTCTTGATGCCTTTTTCTAATACATTTTATTACTTCATAAAAAAAGTGTTGAAGCGTAATACAAAATAGTCAATGTCAGCTTATATCACTCAACTTAAGAGTCATGAAGCACCTAAATTCGGGCACAATTATTACGAGACTTAGCTCGATAAAAATAATGTAGACAGAAAATAAAGGATAAGAGCTGAAGCCACCTCATGATCCTACTGGTGGCTTACCTCAATGGGATAGAATTGACAATTGGCTAGAATCACTGGTGAGTAGCTGGGTGTCAGCATTAGACGTGCACATCATACAATAACGGTGAGTTTTTAAAACCCAGCAGATGTTGATGCGCTCTCCCAGCCTACTCCTGGGGCATGTATTAGATATTGTTGATAGTGTATACAAATACCTCACCATAGCACATTGGTCTATCATGAACACCTTTCCATTTTTATCAAAGTATAAATTATGCTTGAGTTACAGACCATGTTTGATTTACCAGCCTCCAATTGTATTAGTTTTGATACATTTAACATAGGGCAGAGGACATTTTCTTGAGAATAAGAAATGAAAGCTTCCATACTGGATCTTTCAGTCACTTCCAATATCATCATATTTTTATACCTTGTCAATAATCTTTTCATGAAAATAACGTGGCATACGTTGATTTTGGTTTAACTACATTATTTGATAAATTGGCAGCAGGGTCTGGAAAACTTATCACGTGGGGTTCTGCAGATGATCAAGGCCAAAGCTACTTGACTTCAGGAAAACATGGGGTATGTGGCAAATATTTCTTGCATGGACTTGTTTATATAATCCCCTTTGAATTTATTTTGCTATCTTCTTTCGTTACTGCATTTATCAAGGAGACTCCAGAACCATTTCCTCTTCCAACTGAGGATCGAATAGTGAAAGCTGCAGCTGGTTGGGCGCATTGTGTATCTATTACAGGTAATATACTGTCATCCAGTCTTTCTGGGTTGTCAGTCACCTGTTCAGCTAAGTCAGAATCTTATTGGCAGCAGAACCTTCTATTTTCTTTTCTTTTCTTTTTTCTACTTTAAGTTTTAAGAAATATTGCTAGGACATACAACAACAACATACCCAATGCTGGAGTAATTCCATGGGTGGAGTTTGGGGAGGGTGAGTGTACGCAGACCTTACCTTTACCTCGTGAAGGTGGTAGAGAGACTATTTCTGAAAGACCTTCGGCTCAAGTAAGACATATCAAAGCAGTTCAAAATAAATAAGTAAACAGTCATGACATATATATAGAGAAATCATTGCATAGCATTTAGAAGAAGGAACAGAAACAACAGGCAAAAATGTTGCGTAAGTGAAGCAAAGAAAAAAAATCGGCAGTAACAGTAATCGAAGGACAAGAAACTATGAGACTAATACTAATGCTACTGGTATGCAAGGAGAAACAAGTACGGTACAGCAAGCCTATCCCATAGTAAAGCTGGAAAACAATCAACTACCTTATAACTTTTTACCCTATCTTGACCTTCATATTTTCTTATCTAAGGTCACATGCTCATACTCCATGTCAGTCTAATTATCTTTCTTTAATACTTCTTGACCTATCTGCCTCTCCTTAAACCTACCACTACCAATCTCTCACACCTTTCTCATCGGGACATCTGCCATCTCTTCTTACCATGCCCAAACCATCTCAATCTCGCCCCTCATTTTATCCATCATGAGTCACTCCCCATCTTATCCTAAATATCTTCATTCCTAATCTTATCTCTCCTCATACAACGTAGTCGACCTAACCACTTTGTCAAAACATATATGGTTAATATTTATATTGCTGTATAGAAAAGAATGATGTATACACATGGGGCTGGAAGAATCGTGCCTTCTTCTAAGGTTGTTGCAAATTTCGCTACTGGTGGGAGTTTCGAAGGGGATGCTTTTCGGAAAGAAAGTCCAGTATTAACTGACCAAGGTAATGGAAGTTCATTCCTCTTTAAACCAGTTAATTAAGTCATCTGCATGTTTATCCCGGGGGTTTAACTAATACTATTAGGACTAATTGCTGCAGAGAGTCCTCGGTCTCAGAACTCCAAGTCAATTGGCAGTTCAGTTGCTCACCAAGATAATAAAAAACCTGAAGAAACTGCAAAGAAGAATAGCGGCTAAGAACTTGAAAGCCCCACCTGCTGGCGAATCTCTTCTGCACCACCCCGTGTGTGTAGAACTGGATCCAGGGGTGAAAATAACCTCCGTTGCGGCAGGAGGACGCCACACCTTAGCATTGTCAGGTAATCTCACTCCTTCATGCATGTTGTAGCCTGTTACTTTCATTTTGGAAGTGGAGTCGGTTGCTTTGTGGTTACGCCATATAGTTTTGTAGGTCATATGGAAATACGAAGATATCGAAGAACTATAATGTAAAGCAAGACACCTGATGCATCATATTTTTGCTGGATTTAGATGTGGGACAGGTATGGGGTTGGGGCTATGGAGAATGAAGGACAGCTTGGTCTAGGCTCCAGGATTAAAATAGTGGCTTCTCCTCATCTTATACCATGTCTGGATACTTCTTCACATGGACTAGATGGAATCTTGGGAATCCTCAAGGCTTGCACCGGGAGTCAGACACATAAAGCTTTGGGGAGCTACATAAAGAGAATTGCTTGTGGTGGTAGACATAGTACAGTAATCACAGGTTAGCATGGAGTTGAGTTTTAATACTTCTGTTAACTGCATAGGGATCTAATATCTTTTAATAAGGGTACCTTTTTTTTTACAAATTTAAGTTGCACACTGAGAGAAGGAAAGAAGAGTTTTGAAATCTGTTCAAAGGTTTTAAGTTTGAATCACTTTGAGTTACTCCGTTCACAGAGGAAGTCAGACTCATCATAAATCATTGTCTTTACTTTTTACATCTGAAGCTGAGAATAATATTGAATTTATCTTTCTGCTTAGTGGGTCTTTGTTTCAATTGTTAGATGTTGGGGTGCTGCTTACATTTGGCTGGGGATTGTATGGGCAGGTAAATGTTTCATATCATCACACTCAAATGCGATGTGTGTCTTGTCCTGTCATCTTTGAAGAATTCTTCATGAATTTATGATTATCTATAATTTCCGTATTAGGAAGTTTAGAGTATATCTTGAGCGAGCTGCATCTTACTTATAATGTTGTGGGTATATGTTTTGTTGCTGAAATAGAATGTCTAGAACTTGATAGCATTTTTTTCATACTAACTTGAACAATTGTAATTTTGTTTATATCTTGTATAAAATTGATCTAAAACGCCAGAAAATTTACACCTGCATTCAATTTTCTGTTGTATGGTTCACGGATCACTGCTTTTCTTTATGTCAGTTCTTTAGTCTCATTCTTTGTATTCAGTGTGGACTAGGTAATACAAATGACGATGCTGAGGCCAACTGTGTGTCTTCTCTATTGAACACTAGAATAGAAGCCGTGGCAGGTGGACTATGGCATTCTGTGTGCTTATGTGATCATGGGCGTGTGTACACTTTTGGGGAAATCAGTTTGGCCAGTTGGGTCTAGGCAGGCACTGACCATGCAGAGGTGTGTCTAGATTTTCTTGTTTCATGTCTTTCCGTTCACTTTTGTTTGTGGACTCAACAGTTCCGGTGTCTGACAATATCTAGTTGAAGCTGAATTATCATTTCATCTAAAGTTTGGTTAGTAGTACCATGAGATGTGCCAAGAAGAGGGATTTGTTGAAATCCCAGTCCAGAAGTTTTCCATCACAAGTTGTAGCTTAAAAGTGCCTACACACTTGAGGATAAGAAGATCATTGTCAATATCTAACAGCCAATTAGTTGAACAAATTATTCTCTAGATATTTGCAGTTTTGTGGCTGCAATTTTGTAAACCTTCTTTGTTTGAGGGACCTAAAAACTCAACAGGAGATTTCTGTTACAGACTTCACCTAGGCTTGTGGATGCCCCAATACTGGAAAACAAGAATGCCAAGGTAGTGTCTTGTGGAGCTCGTCATAGCGCCATAATGACAGGTAAGAGTCAAGACTGTCAAGAAGATGAAGTGCATTTCAACCTCTGATCCACTGGACAGCCTGAGTTCTTTTTTTTTCCCACTGAAAACAACTTGAATTCACAAAGTTCAATTTTAGACCTAATTATTCCATTTTGTGGTGATCTGAGGTGGAGATGTTATTTAGTACATGCAATTGTTTACATAACCGTAACTAGCTAAGTCCTCTGTAACTGAAATTTCTTTTGAAATTTTGAGTAGCAAATATGCTTTTGACAGTGAGTTTGAATATACTCGTTTCCCACCCTTGTGGTATATCAGATTGCCTGTTGGTCGCTATCAACTGTGTTAAATCGATCAGCTTCTGGTAAAAATTGGACAATAGGGAGCCACTATATGTCTATATGTTTGCTAAATGTTAGTAATCTCTAAAGATACCTTTTGCTTTGACTTTTAGAGGACAGCAAAATTTATAGCTGGGGATGGAACAAGTATGGTCAGGTATGTAAGTGACTATTACTCATCCACAAATACTGCATTCATGTCCGTCTAACCTTCTGCCTTTCTGTTCCAGCTTGGCCTAAGTGATACAGTTGGCCGTAACAGATCCCTGTGAAATTTGCCATCGATGATTGTACGCCAAAGAATGTAGCGTGTGGGTGGTGCTTCCCACACTTTTACTTACTGAAAATCGTCTATAATCTCTCCATTATTTGGGGAGAACTTCTATAGTTAAGTAACCCACTGACAGCAACTCTCAGGTTTAATTTCCAGGATTCTGGAGATCTTATTCAGAGCTGTATATTTGTTGAACCATGTACAGTATGCTGATTGTAACACATTTTTAACTCACCCTATTCTCTTCGAGTTTGAATCTGATGTATGCCATAGTTTTATGTAGACATTTTTGGTGTATGAGAAGCTCTTTCAATATGGAACTATTCATAAGTATGTAAGTCGATGTTTGCAAGTTGCATCTTTAGACAGTTGACTTCTGGACCAGTTCCATATTTTGTTAGGACTGTTTTCATAGAATCAATACTTTGTTTCTTTCTTAATAAGTATATGAATCCAGGTTATCCACAACTTCTCCTTTTGTAAACTCAATGACTACAATAGTTTGCAAATAGCAACTTGATTTTAGATTTTCAAATTCAAAAGGTTCAATTCACCAGCCCCTCTGTGGAGATAAACCTTATCCCAAGGTACTAAAGCCGTTTTAGTGATTGTTGCCTCACCCGTCCATAAATAACTTCTACATACAACCTCAATCATTTTAATAACCTTTTTAGGCAGTAGAAATAGCTGAGCCCACCAAATGGGACAACCTTATAGCCTGTTTGATCAAGTTTTTAAAATCGGCTTATTTTGAGAAGTGTTTTTAAATTGCTTATCAAAAAGTATTTTTGTGAGATGCTGTTTGTGTTTGGTCAATAAATTAAAGCACTTTTGAACAGCAATTAGAGTTTAGCCAAGCTTTGAAAGTGTTTTTAAGTGTATTTTCACAAAAAGTATTTTGAGGAGAAATTAGTGCTAATGTTTGAAAAACAGTTCTCTGCACTCGCACATATAAATGCTTTATTTCTCTTAGCTTGTTCAAACACTTCTTCTTTTTTTTTATAAAAAAATAATTTTTTTAAAAATAAACACTTTTGACCTCCATAAATTTGGCTCAATAAGTTAAAAGTCTACCTGCGTAAGATAGAATTTAAGCCATCTAGGTAGTGATATTTGGCAATTATCTTTCATTTCAAAGGTTTACATTTCAGCATAATAAGCCCTTTTGGGGACAACAGAACACCAAGATATTTAAAAGGAAGACCTCCCAATTCTGGCTCAACATAGTCAAGATCCTAGTTTCGTATATGCAAGTCAATCTCTCTCCAGAATAAACCCGACTCTTGCTCAAATCGGCCTTCGACCTTGAAGCTTCAGAGAACATGGTGAAACTTGTGTTTGTGCAACTATATAAATTTCTCATCTCCTCTAGCAAACATTAGGCAGAATAGGATTATATTTCAATGTACTTAGGTATCTATGCAAAAATTTCATCAGTATAACAAAAATATACAGGGAGACATTGGATCTACCTGTCTTTTGTAAGTCCACCTTAATCATGCATTTAGTGGAGATGTGTTTCATGATATACTCTTTAACTAACTCAGGACTGAGTATGTTATTATCAGAGATAAGTCTGCAAGGAAAAAAGGCAGACTGACTGACTTTGACCAACTATGTCATGTATCACCCATTTGATTTTAGAAGAGATCATCTTGTACAGTAAATAATAGGCTATAAGCCTAAAGTCCCTCACAGTTTTTGGATGTAAGAGTAACCACGGTGTTGTTCACTATCCTCAAAAGTTTGTTATACTGAAAGAATACCTGGATAGCCTTTGCATAGATCATCTTGTCTATTACTCTTAAACTTTTAATTAAAAATGCATTAAAGTCATCTATCCCAGGTGCTTTAATTTATTATTATTGATGTCGAACAGGACAGCCTTCACCTCTTCTTTGGTAACTGCCTCACACATATCTCTTTGTTATTGTTGACTGAGAGTAGAGCCCTTGCCTCATAATGCTCAAGTCAATGACAGATAGTTTGTCAGCTGTTCTACATCAGGCCTCTGTAGAATGTTAACACACTGGCAAACAAAGGTTTTTCCCATCTATTAAATTAATAGGATATTTGTGTTATAAAATATGATTTTCATTCATTTTTCACCTAACTAGCTCACTGGGAAAAAGCATGGTGGGAAACATATTCTCAACGAGATAATGAAAAGTTTTATGTGAAAATACTTTTATTTTTTCTTTCCTCACCGATTCAATCCAAAATATATATGGGAATAGCCACTTGACATTTTTCAATGGACAATTTCAATGGGAGGACAGTGATTTTTAGTAGCGACTTCCTTTCAATATCAGTGTGCTTTTTTAACCAACTACCATATTCACCTTTGAGCACAAAAATGTGGTTAATGACAGCCCTTTATTTCATACAATTGAAAATGTATTTGTTATTTTCATCACTAGTTTGTATCAGTGGGCTTTAGATTTTTTCTTCAGTATTCTCACTTGTATGATCATCCATTTGTTCATGTTATGTAAGCATCCTTTTCCTTTTTTTTAGCAAGTCAGGTTCAACATTCAAAGTAATCACTCTTTTTATCAATATTGCCCAGTCCCTCATGTTTAAGCTACTTGAGGGGTTCTTTACATAGTTTCAATTTACTCCACATCTTATACATATATGTACCCTAGATATTCTGATACCATACCTGAGCCATTATTTTGTAAAGATTGGTCATCATCAACAAGTAACATTTAGAAATATGAAAGGTTTCCTATTTGGATGGTGGTTATCCAAGGTATAGTGTCTTATCTTTATTAAGAGCACCATGTTTGTTTTGATTGTTACTTAAAATATATAGTATGATATGGTTTGATATGAAAAGCCTCACTTTATGAAACTACTGATTTGGTGTAATCCCATGATTACCTAATTTCTCTTTTCAATTATCCCTTACTCAATATTACATAATCTTATTTTATCTTTTACACTACATTGTTATTTAACTCCATGCAAATATTCTATCTTATATAGTTTTTAAAGAAAACTACATAATTAAGCAAATTTTACTACATAGTTACATTATATTACAATACTTCAAAAAATTATAAAAAATAGCAAAATAATTATAGAAATGTCGAGTTATCATTTTTTAAAACAATTACTATTGTATCAAATTTTATATATTCTCTTTTCAACTTCCTGTGTTCTTTCTCCAATTAATCCCTTTTTCTCTCATTGTAACTATCCAAAAGAATTTCTCTCAAAAATCTTTCAAAATTTCATCCGATCTTCTTAATTTGGAAAGCGCTTCCTCTTCGTCTATTTTCTCATTGAAATCCTACGGTAAGTTTCCTTCGGCTGCCTCTCTCTCTCCCTCCCTCTCTTTCTAAATCCCAAGCCAAGCTGCATAATTTATGACATGAGGTTACCATGGACATACGAAATTACCTGAGAGAAATAGTATCCCAAGAATTGTTTTCATGGAACTTGCTGTTTTTTTACCTACAAAATATTTTCCTCCAAGATTGCTTGAAAATTTAACACTGATTGATACACAATTGTCGGGCTTTGTTTCATATCAATGATACGTACAATCGATAATAGACTGATTAAGAATGGTATAAACAATGTTCATCTTGTATCGGTATAACATTCTAATTTTATTTTCATATTAATGATACAATATATCAGTCTCTTCTACTTTTTGGATACAACCAACTACTTGAACAATATCGCTTTCATATTGATGATACAACGATAATAGACTGATACAGAAAGAACTGTTTTAATTTAATTTACGATACATATATACATTGAATACATTATAGCAATATTGTTTTGTATCAATTTTTAAAAAGAAATTTGTTGGTGTTTTACTAATGATACTTTGTGATATATATAGAAGCATACCCGATGAAATATCTTTCAATGTTTGATACATGCATAAGTATCAATTTAATTTTTATAGTACAAAATAATACAGGTGACATGTTTGTATTTGTTGATACATGCATAAATAAGGAAATACTTTTCAAACGACGGTGACGGCGATACACCAAAAGAAAGGTTTTACCAAATCCGCCTTGACGGTACACCAAAAAAAAAAAGAAATTCTCCCTAGTATCTGCGATTTTTTGAAGATGATAATTTTTTCAGATATGGATTAATTGTTTCAATTTTTTCATAAATAGTCATGATACACCAAAAATTAAAATAATTTCTCCCCATGATCTCGCCTTTTTTAAGGAGATAATCTTTTACGATATGGATTAATTGTTTCAAATTTTTAGATATATTAAAAAATGCGAAATCAATTGGAGAATCATTAATTCCCAAGAAACCACGCTCGATACGGTAATTACTTAATAATTAGCACAATTATAGGAAGTTAGTTAGGGTTCAAATTTTAGATACACTAATCATGTTTTTAAAGATTTGTATCAAAAAGGAAAAGAACTGCTATTTTATGTAAATAAGATAAATCATGCTATTTTCTGTAATTATTTTATTATCTAGTGTTAAATATGAAAATCGCTCTTTTTTATATGCAATCATAATGAAATTTATTGCTATTAGATAAACGAATGCGAGTACATTTATTTTGACCTTTTTTTAAATTAATTTTGTTATAATTTGTATGAGTTTAACAACTTAATATGTTTACAAGGCATAATCTATGACAAATTAACAAAAAAGAAAATTATCATAAATTATTCTATTAGTAATTATTGATAAATTTAACATATATAATAATTTAGGGCATTTTAGTAAAATTACAAGTAACGATACAATATAGTGAGACCAAACAATAATATTACTCCCTACATTTACATTTTAATTGTTAGGATAAAATTTGCACACTATTAATAAAATTAATAGGAATGGTAATTTGACTAATATAACTTTATTATTTTTAGAAAACATACAATAATAATTCTTTTCAAATTTTAGAATGACTTTAAGTACTAAGGGTAAAATTAAAAAATATAGTCCAATTATCTCTTAAATTTTGAAACTAGCAAGTATTTTGAAATAACTATTTTTAGTATATCTAGCAATTAAAATAGAACGGAGGAGTATTAAATAGTAATGTGATACAATCTATCCAAACATTATTTACAATACAATACAATACAATACGAAATTACCGTACATTATGAAACTATGGTAACTACAATCCAAACAATGTGTTAGGGGTGGGCATAGTATGAGTACCCGATATTTAAACCGGTTGATAATTTCGAACCGTACATTATGAAACTATGAGTAACTACAATCCAAACAATGTGTTAGGGGTGGGCATAGTATGGTACGATATTTAAAACTTCGGTTCAGTAATTTCGATTTTTGTTTTAAAACTACTGTATCATTACCGTACCAAATTAATTCAGTATGGTTCGATAATTCAAAATTCCATTTCGATATTTTGCGGTACAATAAACCGATAATCATAGTTTGTTCAACTTACATATACTCATTTAATAGAGAATTATGACTTCGGCTTTTCAAAAAATATCTCAATTATACCATAGTAACACTTTACACATGTAGAAATATTTAAAAGAAATATAAGCATGCAATTTTCTTCGTTAATTAATTACACAAAAAGATATTTCAATCAAGATAGAGTAGTCAAAGTTCCAACGTCTAAATAATTAGTTTTATACTAATACTATTTTATATATTTTCTAGTATTATAATAAATATGAATTCTATATATAACTATGTATTTTAGTATGAT
>JACEIK010003618.1:139492-153401 GCA_018107945.1 Datura stramonium | reverse complement strand
TGAAGCGCGGATAAATTTTCTAGTTATTAATCAGCTAGTTATCAATTTACCCATAACATATAACCGGCACCCACATAAATGCTTATCATCTCACTTATACGGAACTCCCATCATCCATTACCCCTTAATTCAACAATCAAACAACACTAACACTCCATAAAGAATCAATTAAGTCTCAACTTGCCTAAACTGAAGCTCAAATGATCAAATTACAGATTTTTCCTTCTGCAATTTCTCCGCACAATCCTAATTTGTCCAAGTACATAATCTATATGAGTATGCGACTCTATAGACACCCATATTGCTATCCCAAGCCCAAAAACTCAATTAAAAATCAACCTCGAGCCTCCAAGGTTAAAACAGTAATTTTAGTTCACAATCAGTTTATCTGTAACACGTTGGTATCAAATATGATATTTCATCAAAAATCGAGTTCGACTCGGACTTCGAATTACCAAAATACAGTTTCATAATTCTAGATTTTAAAATCCTAATTAGATCCAAACACTAACTAAATCACTAAATAAGTGATAGAATAGTAAGGAAATAGTAAATATTAGGTTAGATTCTTAGTCTCACGATAAAATATCAAAATTTCCTTCTAAATCTCTCAAAATCGAGGTCTATAGCTTCAAAATTCAGTTAAAAAGTGATTACACCATTTTAGAAAATATTTAACTAAATTGTCAAGGGTTCGTAATAGCAAGAAACCCAAACCTGATCAATCTTCACAATTGCATATACATAATTGTGTACATTGCAATTTTGAACACTAAATCGTAAATGCTACTGCACCATAAGTCAGTACCTCAGCTCAACCCAAAGCCTTTCAATTCTCGGAGTCAACTGCCGAAACTCATACAATACCTCTCGAACACAAGTCAAATATGAAAATAGATCATAAAACATGTTTTGCACCTATTGAAATCATCAAATCGCCAATTCGAGATCGTCTTGATCAAATATTAACCATGGTTAACTCTAAATTTAAGAAAACTAGAAATAAACTTAATAGTCCATATCACTTTTGAGCACCTCAAAATCCGTGCAAATTATCCAATAAAGTTATAAATCAACCTCTAGACCTAATGAAGCTATCTAAACTCAAATTTGACCTGGTAAATCGAAAATATTGATTTTAGTCAAACCTTCAAAAATTAGACTTTTAAAACTAAAAATCTTCTCTAAAACTCATTTGAGCAACTCGGAAATCATGTCACCCATCTCTACAAGTCACGAATGACATACTGAAGTTATGAAAATGGTCAAAACAAGAAAAATAAGCATAGAATTCAAAATGACTATAAGGCCCGTAACGTTATCCACCACTAAAACACATGTTCGTCGTCGAACACAAAGAGAAAAAGAACTACCTAAACTACCAAAAGCCGAGGATATCTACTTAGCATGTCTTGCTCGACTTCCTAAATGGCTTCCTTTATCAGACGATGTCTCTACTATACCTTCATAGATACTATCTCCCTGGACCTAAGCTTCTGAATTTGCCTATCCAAAATGACTACTGTCTTCTCCTCAAATGCTAGATTTTGATCTAACTACACCAAATTCCACTTAATCACATGAGAACCATCAGTTTATTCATCATCAAAATGTTGAACACATGATGAACTCTTGATAAACCTAGAGGAAAATCCAACTCATAGGACACTTCGCCAATACGTTGCAACACCTCAAATGGATCAATGAACCTAGGGCTGAGCTTTCCTTCTTCCCGTACCTCATAAACCCTTTATAAGTAATACTTTCAACAAAGCCTTTCTCACCAACCATGAACTCCAAGTCACTATCCTTCTAATCTTCATAACTCTTCTGTCTACTTTGGGCTATGAGAAGTTGATCTTTAATCAATTTCACTATATTCATAAAATACCACAACAAGTTTTACGCCATGGCCTGTCCTTGAAAGCATCAAACCAATCAACTGGAGACCTACACCTCCTATCATATAAAGCCTCAAATGAAGCCATCTGAATGTTGAAATGGTAACTATTATTATATGCAAATTGCGTTAAAGGAAAGAATTGATCCTAATGACCTCCAAAGTCAATCACACATGCCAATAGTGTATCCTCCAAAATCTTAATAGTTTGCTCAGATTGACCATTTGTCTGCGGGTGAAACGCAGTGCTGAGCTCTACCCGAGTACCTAACTCCTTCTACATAGATCTCCAAAAATGAGAGGTTAACTTAGTACTCTGGTATGAAATAATAAAAACGGGCACACCATGCAAACATACAATATCTTGAATGTAGATTCTGATCAATCTATCTGAAATATAAGTAGTCAGAGTTGGAACAAAATGAGCAGACTTGGTAAATCTATCCATAATGACCTAAATGCCATAAAATTACCTCAAGGTATGTGGTAGCCCTACCACAAAGTCCATAGAAATACGCTCTCATTTTCACTCAGGTATAGACATCCTCTAAGTCATATATAATACTTCTAAAGTGCTTAAAAATAGACTCGAGATTTGAAATGGAAACAACAGAAACGAATCTACAAATTTGACTCAGGACGACTAATGGTACGAGTCGTAGGAAGTACCTATGACCCGTAGGAACCACTCATGGTTAGCAGTTATGTGGGAAGGAGTTGGTAACAACGGGCCTTGTAACGACCCCTCGATTGAAGGTACGACTCGTAGGTAGGAGTCATGGGTTGGTTCTGAATGGTCAAGAGGGAAGGTACGACTCGTTCTACGAACCATGGTAGGGAACCACGGATCGTTACTTCCACTCGTAGGAAGGAACAAGGGATTTCTCCTAGTTATGGTAACAGATGAATCCCACGACTAGTTGGATAAAGGTACGAGTCGTGGTATGACTCATGGAAAAGTTCAAAACTCAGGTTTTATCAGAGGTTGCAACAGGAGGAAACCATGACCCCTTGGATCGAGGAACTGTCCGTAGGACGTCTCGTGGTACCTGACAGTGTGTAATTTTCCTGCATTTTAATTAGGGCAATTTCGTAATTCCTAAGCTTTTAAGCCCTAAATTATGTCGTTTTAAGCTCAGATTAGGGGAGTTTTAAGAGGGTTAAATCTATTCCAATTCAGTCCCTCCCCATGCATGCAAACTAGAGGATTTCTAAAGGAAGAACAAGCCTAGAACTCTCCAAATTCTTTTCTAATTCCTTTGGGCTTTCAAGGGAGAGTGATCAGATTACCCAGGTATGTAGAGTTGTGAATGAGAGTCCCTCTTCACTATAATGCCCCAATTTCCCTCTGTATGGAATTCAAGTATTAAAGTAAATTTGGTAATCTATGGGGTTTTAACCTCAATTTCGTGGGATTCTCTTTGATTTAATTATGGGTCAATTCCCTTTATATGGGCAGATTTTATTACTTAAATTGGTTATAATTTCATGATTCAAATCTTAATCAATCTATGCCCAATTATGCAAAGTTTCATAAAAAGTTAAGCTATGATTCTATTATGATTTTGGTCTTACTAAGCCTAAATTATGATAATGTTATGATTTCTCTTCAAGTACTCTTCATGGATTTATGAATGTCAAGTACATGAATTTCCACAATTATGCATGTTCTTCATGATTTATGAATTTATGAATTTTGGCCGACTCATCGGCCCTTATTCATGCTAATCATATATTTCAAGTATGATCAAGTATGTTATGATTTATTTGGCCATGAACTATATGAATGATCTTATGATTTCTATATGAGCCCTCATATGCATATTTTTGGGAGTAGTATCTAGCACCGAGTAGACCCGACGTTCAAGTAAATTCCATGATCTCAGAACTACGTTCCACTGTAGGTATATATATTCATGGATTCCCCCTTGTGATATCACATCATGCATGTCCCTTGCCTGGTAAGCCTGGGACAACTCTTCCCACTTAAGCGAGATAGTTGAGGCATTATGTAAACTCTATCATGATGGTGTAGGTTAAGACGAGTTCTCCCATTGTTCCTTATGATTTATACATTTTCATGTTCATGTTACTTTGGCTTAAGTTATATTTTTATAAGGTTTCTCTTATGATTATGATTATGACTAGATTATGAATGGTTTGAAAACCTTGAGCCCTCATGTTTATGTTATGATATTCACTTCATGTTTATACTGTCCTACTCTTATGAACTCTTATATATTTTTAACTATCTGTTTTAACTTACCTTGCATACTCAGTACATTTCAAGTACTGACTGCATATGCTATGATGCACCATTAGTCCTTCTTTTCCCTCAGTCCTATTTAACCAGTCGTGGTGAGTCCCCATCCTTCGAGGGCATTCCATGTGATCATTGTTATGTTATTTTAGTTATAGGCTTGGTCGAGCTTGGGGATGCTGTCCCATCAGCTCATCAGTTATGTTAGAGGCTTTTCAGACAATATGTATAATATCATCTTGTTAGTGTTAACTTTGTTTTAGATTGATATGTATGCAGACTTCCGCTTAGGCATGGTTTATTATATCAATTTTCGCTTGTTGTATGCTCTTAGCTGCTATGTTCATGCCATTGTTTGACTTGAAGTCTCTCGGAGTTTCTTGTCCCGTGTCTCTATCCGGGCCTATGTTTGAATCGTGACATCATACCACACAGTGTTAGTGTTTATACTTCACTTCCTATAAATTCTAGCATTTGACACGTACTCCGCAATGTCCCTCTTCATCCTACACCACCAGTACTGCTGCTTCAAGTCATGGTACATCTTCGCTGCTCCCGAATGAATAGAATATCTAGAACTGTTAGTCTCCTCCATGATTAACTTGACCAAATTATCTACTCTAGGAACACAAATATAACATTTAATCCTCAAAATCCCTACCTAATCCAAATTTCTTCCTTATCCTCACCTCTCAACACCTTATCCCGAATCATGTACAATTCCTCATCTTCAAACTACTACGTCTTAATATGCTTCATCAAAAGTGACTGTGCCTCAACATAAGAAAGAATCCTACCAGGCTCTGATATATCAATTCTCAAAAAACTATTATCCATGGTCTGTACATCCATAGGCAAAGGTCGCTCTCCCACCTATAACAAAGCCAAGCTACTCACATTGATCACCTTCCAACTCAAGGCATCCAATACCATATTCACCTCGCCTCGATGATAAATAATGGTCATATTATAATATTTGAGCAACTCACAACAATCTCCTTTACCTCAAATTGAGATCTCTCTGGTTGAAAATATACTTAAGGTTGCGGTGATCCATGGAAACTTCAGAATGCACACCATAAAGGTAATTCCTCCAAATCTTCAAAGCAAATACTACCACTACCAATTCCAAGTCATGAGTAGGGTAGTTCTACTCGTTAATCTTCAACTTCCTCAAAGTGTAGCTATCACCTTGCCTTTATGCATCGAGTCACATCAAATGCCAACTCAAGAAGCATCACAATAGACTTTGAAACATTCACCTTCCACGAGTAAGGTCAAAATAGGAGCTAAAGTCAACAAAATTTTGAGCTTTTGAAATCTCGTCTCACAATCATTGGATCACTGAAAAGTAACATTCTTCTGCCTCACAATCATCGGATCACTGAAAAGTAACATTCTTCTGCCTCACAATCATCGGATCACTGAAAAGTCACATTCTTCTTAGTCAACTTTTCCAATAAAGATGTAATAGAAGAGAAACCCTCCACAAATTACTAGTAATATCCTATCAAATCCATAAAACATCTAATTTCTATAGTTGAGGTAGGTCTAGCTCAATTCAAGATTGCCTCTATCTTCTTAAGATTCACCATAATACCGTCCTTAGTCACTACATGACCCAAAAATGCCACAAAACTCAATGAGAAATTGAACTTTAAAACCTTGGCATACAACTGCTCATCCTTCAGAGTCTGAAGTGCAAATCCGCAAATGTATCGCATAACCCTCTTTGCTACAAGAACAAATTTAAATGTCCGAAAAATATAATAATAAAGGAATTCAAATACGATTCAAATACACCATTCATCAAGTTCATAAATTTTGTTGGAGAATTGGTTAATCCAAAAGACATGATCAAAAACTCATACTGACCATAACGGGTTCTGAAAGCCATCTTAGGGACAGCCTCCTGCCTAATCCACAATTAATAACAGTCAGACCTCAAATCAATTTTCCAAAATACTGAAGCACCTCAAAGTTGATCAAACAAGTCATCACTATGTTGTATAGGATACTTATTCTTGATGGTCACCTTGTTCTACTATTGATAATTAATGGACGTCCTCATTGAGAAATCTTTCTTATTCATAAATAACATTGGAACACCCTATGGGAAAACACCCGATCTAATAAATCCCTTTCTCAATAAATTCTAAAGTTGTTCCTTCAGTTCTTTCAATTCTATTGGATCCATACAATACGATGGAATAGAGACGGGCTGAGTGTCGAACTCCAAATTAATACAAAAATTAATATCACGGCCAAGTGGAACAACTAAAAGATCTATCACAAGTACCTCCGAGAACTCTCTCACCATATCAACATTAATTTCATGAACATATGCCAAATAAGAGAGACAATCTTTCTGAATCAAGCATTAAGCCTTCATAAATGAAATAACCTTCCTCAAATAATGAGATTAAGTACCCTTCTACTATAATCTAGGGATACCTGGCATAGCTAAGGTAATTATCTTAGTGTGACAATATGGAATTGCATGATAAGGATAAATCTAATTTGTACCCAAGAGGACATTGAAATCAATCACATCCAATATAATAAAGCCAACCCAATGTTATAACCCATCAAAGAAACAACACACGATCGGTACACCCGATCTACTACTAAGGAATTACCTACATGATTAATAATACATATAGGCACAAAAAGAGAGTCACAAAGCATATCAAAATCCAATACAAAGTATGCATACACATACAAATAATAGATCTAGGATCAAATAAAATTATAACAAATTTATGGCATATTGGGAACCTGTAATAACAACATATGAGGCCTATGCTTCTGGTCTACTTGGGAATATGCTTAGTAGTGTGCAAGATCACCCTCAGCCTAGGTAAATCCTCTATCGCCTTCCCGAACTATCTGTACACCACTTCTACCTGGGTGAGAACCACCTCGGCCTTTAGTCATCTGTGCTACTACTCCAAAAGGATTTTTAGAACCCTGGTGCTAACATCTCTGCCTGAGATGTGGGTAATCCTTATTGAAATTCCCTAGATCACCGTATGAGAAACAAGACCTAGTACCACCATCAGCTAAGTAGAATAAGGGTGGTGTAAATACCCTTCATGAACTGAAGATCTCTGAGAATAACTTTGAGAACCCTATCCCAAACTATAGAAATCTCATCCAGACTGACCTTCTTCGGATGCTTGAATCACTGCATGAACGAGTCTACTAATATGTTGAAAGAAGCTCCTTCCAGAAAAACCTTACCTTCAGATGAGGTATCGCTGTAAGTACCAAAAGTATGGGACCTGTTGTCCCTAAAATCACCAAACTCCTAACGTTTCATATACTCAACCCCCTTGGGTATATCTACCTATCACGCCCCGAGACTACACCCTTGGCGTAACACGGTACTTGAAGTCACAAGTGACCCCAAGTCAACCCTTGGTCTATCATACACTGGTATTCTAAGCAAAACATGCACAACGGAAGCTTTAAAATCATAGCATAAGAGCATTTAAGAAAATAAAACTAGAAGAAAACATAAAATTTATATCATCTGAAATCTGTGTCTGAAAGCCTTCTAACTGATGAGTTGCTGGGACAAGGCCCCAGCTAACTCTAAATCTAACTAAAATAATAATAAATCAACTTAAAGGAAATGGAATAAGGCCCCCGAATGATGAGGACTCACACTTCAACTGCGGCAGAGGAGGATCTGGATCGCAACGGCTAACGATGCTGAGTTTGGGAACCTGCAACTGTATCATGAAATGATATAACATAAAAGTATGCGTCAGTACTTTGAATGTACTGAGTAAGTGGGAGCAAACGTAACTAAATACAATGCCTGAACTGACATGACATGCAATGACCAATAAGTAAACTGAACTGTACTACTGAAGTAAACTAAGGTGGTCAAAATGACCCTGTCAGATGGTTAAGGCAAGTCCTAAAGACTGAAAGTTCTAAGTCTGAGATATTGTACTGAACTGAGTCAAACTGATAGAACTGGAATTGAACTGAACTGTACTGGACTGATTAGTGGGAGAGTCTATAACCGACATATAACCACGTGAGCTAGATGTGGAGTCCGATGTATACACCCCACTGGTAGGACCCGATATACCTTGTTAGGGTATAAAGGTATGAACTGGGTGATCACAAAAGTCTGGGGCCAATCAGGCCAAGTAATACTGTAATCTACTCTGGCAACGTAGTTCTGGAAACTTGGGTGCGCTGGAACCTCGGCCCACTCGGTGCTAAGTCCTACTCCCACTGGAAACCTATACTGAATTGTTAAGCTAATAGCTCGAAACTGGGGTCCAAGACTAGTTAGGGACATATAACGGAAAGTACCCTGAGAGTCTTACCGGATCAGATTTTGAATTTAGGTTCTAGACTGGTCAGAACTGCTTATCTGGAAGCGTCGTAACTGTCTAAGAACAAACTGTAAACTGCACTGGGGTCCTGGGGCTGGTCAGAGCAATACATTTAAAATGTCATGACCGCCTAATGGACCAAAAACTAGATTCTGAGTCTGATTCTGATAACTGGGAGGCACCACTGACACCTCGGGAAAAGACTTGAGTCAAACTGATCAGTTGAAAATTTTTGAATAGTTCTGAAGGGATTCTACATTCTAATTGAACTGAATTATTAAACAGCTAATGGAGAACTCAACTCATTCCAACAACACGAGAATTTTATAATATAGCGAAATTTCAAGAATTAAAGAAATCTCATCCGACAAGGCTAAAATCATTCTTATCAATGGAATATTTGCTCAACACATATATATAATAAGAATTACTAGGAAATTCAGTCCAAAACGTACTTCACAAACTGGACGGATTTTAATACACAAATAGCCTTTACTCGAAAATTTAGGGCTTAAATTTCCTTTGGCAAGAACATCAACGATTTACTTAGGAACTGATGAAGATCATATGAATAATAAACATGGATAATAACATCAATTGAAATTAATGAAAACCAACATGAAATCTCTTCGTATTCGAAAATCTCAAGGCTAATATGATAGGGAAATTATGGGAGGATATTGGGGGACACAAGGGAAGGACAATTCCCTTGTTGAATTCTCACATACCTGACTAAAATCCTTTCGGAGAAGAAGCTTGAACTGCTGCAAGATATGAGAAGCCCTAGTCTTTCTTGGAGGGTTCTTGAGAGGAGACTTTCGATGTTTCTGAGAACTGAGAGTGGGGAATGAAGAATGAATCATTTTTTCCCACTAAAACGTCTGAAATTATTACAAAAATGACATAGTTTAAAGCTTGAGAGAGTAGAAAATTACTAAATAGCCCTTAGAAATTTGCTGGAAAAAACTGCTAGGTGACCCTAACGGGTGACCTAACAGGTCGTGGTGGCTGACCACGTCGTGGTCACTCCCGTCAGGTACACTGCCTAGTCTCCTCAGTAGGTTACCACGAGGGACCTAACGAGTCGTAGTCACTGACCACGACTCGTGGTCACCAGTCGTGGACCAAACTGGCTCACCGTTGAAGATTACATGCTAAGTTGGTAATGAGTCACCTAACGAGTCGTTTCCACTAACGACGACTCGTTGTGACACTCGTTAGATACACTGACTAAAAACTTACTCGGGCTGGTAACGGAGGACATAACAAGTCGTTACTGGGGACCATGACTTGTTGCCCCCACCCGTCAAGTACACTGATCCACTAATAAAATTCTCAACCTAGGCCTGACCACGAGTGACTCAACGGGTTGTGGTCAGTGACCACGACTCGTGAAGTCCCTCGTTGGGTACATTGTCTTTCATTTCCAATTCTTACTCCTTCTTCTCACGACTGACCTAACGAGTCATTGGGTCTCATAACGATACGTTGGGTGAGTCGTCATGCAGCATTTCTGCAGCTTTTTCAGATTTTCTGATTTAAGTCCCGGATTTAGATTTTTGAGTTTCCCGGGCATTACACTACCACTCCCTTGAAGTACCCCCGACAATAGTTGTCAGATATGCTGCTACATGAATAAGGTAGATCAAATCCTTCACAAATTACCGAATCCTCTAGGCCTTATCAAACAAAATCATCAATCCATGATGGGACAAGTCATGAAATCTCATTTCATACTCAGTAATTCATATAACATTTTGTGTTAATTTCTCAAACTAATCCCTCTTTTCTTATTATATGCTATGAGGGACAAAATTATCCACGAATATCCGACTAAACTGCTTCTAAAATAAAGGAGGAGATCGTGTTGGTGTATTCTCAAGGTAATCCCTCCATCGCTACTTGTCTAGGATAATCATCTAAAATGCAGTATAATCAACTCTATAGGACTCCACCAATCCCAAATTGTGAAACCTCTCATGACAGATAATGAGAAACCAATACCTATCCTTTCCTTTCCCACCCTTAAAGTGGGGAAGATACATCTTTCTGAAATGGTCAAATATTTTTCCTCTTCAATAGACATAGTAGGCCTAGCACATAAGAGTGTAGCAATTCCTGACAAAGGTATACCCCCAAGTCTAGAACCTAATACTAGCTAGCTCACTAGAGGCTGAATGTCTGGGACTGTTTGTTGATTAAGAGTCTAACCTCACACCCTATTCTAAGAGCCATTGGGTGTACTAGGTAAACTACCGGCCTGAGTCATACTCTCTAAAAAGTCGAGCACACTGACAAAAGTGTCTTGAAGTACAGGAGTAGCAACAACCTAGGAGGTGCCTGAACTGGAGTTTCTCCTTTAACATGAACCTAATCATACCCCAGAATATAGCTAATATTGGGAGACTCTACCCTAGTAAGAGCCTAAGAAGCTGCCTGTGATCTAATTCTAGCTTGTGTTGTAACTCGGCCCCTGCCCCTACCTCAACCTCTGCCCCTACTACGTGATATGACCTAGGTAGTAGGTGTATAGGCTTCTAGTCTTTATCCATTGTAGAATAAGTCTTCACCATTTGTGCGAGAATGAAATAAAAAGATTTAGTATGTGATAAGGTCAAACACTCACAGTAAGGAAAGAAAGAATAGAAATTTCCTAATTTAATGTAGCCTCTTGAAGATAAGTAACAGACATGTTTGCACCAATTCGCAAGACTCTACTAAACACTACTAAGCACAAGGTTGGCTCGTCCCCAAATCCTTATTTGCGAATGCAGTAATCCCCACGTGCACGCAAAGACCAATTGTCCCTTCTTTGCAAACTCAACACGCGCCTCGCAAATGCAAAGAGGGATGTTTGGCACCAGATGATTGCAACTCCAAAACACCTCAAACTTGGAATCGACCCTAAAAAATTATCGAGGACCTCCCGGGCACAAATTAATGATGCAATTGATCATAAAAACACATTCCGAGCTTGTTGGAATCATCAAATCACTGATCTGAGGTCGTCTTGATTAAATATAATCATGATCAACTCTAAACTTTAAAAATAATTGAAATTCAACTCAAAGGTCCAAGTCACTCAACAAAGTCATAAATTGCCCTCAGGATCTAATGGGGCTGCCAAAACTCTAATCCGACATCGTTAGCCCAAAATATTGACTTTGATCAAACTTTTAAAACTAAATTTTTTTTCTGAAATACATCTGATCAACTCGGGAATCGTTTCACTCATTCCTGCAATTCATAAATACCTAAAGAAAGCTATGAACAGAGAAGAAGAAAAAAAGTAACAAGACGACTATGAGGGTCACTACACCTTTCTTAGTTAGATAGGTTGGTGACAGACTAAAGATCTATGACAAATAATAGTTGGAGAGCTTGAAAATGACTTTTAAATAACTTGAAGGGCTATCACATTTTGGTTAAAAACACTTTGCTATTTTTGTTTAATTGCTTTTGGCTAAGTTATTTGTCAATAGATATAATGTCAGGGTAATTCTTATCTGTTATAATTGTTTATAATTGCAATGTCCGAGTATTGTTTGCTATTAGCACTTCATATTAGTAGATCAATTACATTTTTTTATTTTAATGAATATCATCTGAAAAATAACCGTAATTAAATGTTACTGCTCCTTTATGATTGTTGGCAATGACGTGGTAGGAAGCAGTAGTCATGAAGTTCCAAAGCTTTTGTTGTACCCAATTGTGATACTTTTTATTGTGTGTGTGGAAAACAAAAAAATCTTGATGTGCAAGTTTTCACAATCACTAAGTTTTATTTCCTTTTCAGAATTTAGCATCTATACTATTCATTTGATGCAAAGCTTCTTGAGTTTTCAAGAAGTTTCTTCTTTTTTTTTTTAACCTCTCTAGCTTCAATTCAAATTTTCTTTAAGTTAGAATGATCTCTTGTTTCTAATCTTTATATTTACATTCCTTAAATTTATAATTGAAAAATGAAAACTCCATCGCACATATTGTTTACTTCTTTGGAATTTTATGATAGTTTTCACTCTAAAGGTTAAAGATTTTTCTGCTCTCTATTACTACTTTTTTTTATTGGTTACAGATGTATTGTTGTTTCTCCTGTAAGTCATTTAGTATGATTTAATATGAATTTGGCTTATTTCAATTGTTTCTTCTTTTAAAGGGAAGTTCTTTTGAATTTGGTGGGAAGGAAATGTTTTCCTTTTTTGTGTGTGTTTGGTTGGTCAAAAATTTTAGAAAATATTTTCTTTAAAAAATTAAACTCTTTCAAAATAAGGAAAATGACTTCCCTAATAAAAGTAGGGAAAATAAATCGTATTGTCTTTTTTCATCTCACCCCAACCCCTATCCAATTTTACTTGTATACCGAATACAAAAAAATAAATAAATAATAACTTATTTTCCTAGAAAATATTTCTTGATAAATATTTTTCTTTATATCGAACACCCCTTTCGTTTTTAATGTATTTTCACTTTATGTTACTTGGGGCACAACTCTATTATATATAATAAGCATTTGGAAAGTCAAAAACTCAGATAAATAGCAAATTCTAAATTTTAGAAGATATTTGAGTTGAGACGAATGGTTAGAAAATTGATTAAAATTGATCTTAAGTTGGTAAAATTTAAAAACTTTATGACTAAAAATAATAGTAATGATATTGACTAAAAATTTCAATTTCGAATGCAATTATAATTATTTATACAGATTAACATTTTAATTCATTCAGTCTTGGTAGGAAATACACTCAATAATACATTAGAAATTATTATTTTCTCCGTTTCAAAATAAGTGGTGTTTTAGCCTTTTGATTTTGTTTCAAAATAAATAGTATTTTACATAATTAAGAAGACATTAATGATGTCCTTTTAATTTTACCCTTATTTAAATGAATTTTTTTTTTACATAATCAAGAAAATATTAAAGAGTTACATCTTTTTTAAGATATTGATCAGGGGTAAGTGGGTAAAAATATTTTTTTCTTTCTAGAAATGAGTAGTTTTCTTAAGGAATGTAAGCACCACTTATTTTGAAACGGAGGAAGTACAAATCTTTACTAACTAGATGATTTGGATTTCAGTGCGACCTCGTGCATTTTTTTTTATGTGAACTAGAATAGTATAACTTAATTCATACCTATAATTCCTTAGTGACATTAAACGTAGTACATCATTCTTATTTCTCATCAAAAAATATATGTTTTTTATGCTTAAAAAACCATTTTCAGGGAATAAATTTTTTATCCTATTTGATTAAAGTTTAAATTTAAAAGGTCTTTATTTTAGAAGTTAAACTACAAATCCTTCTATTTTAGAAAAAATAAATTTTATTTTTTTGCGGGATCTAAAATAAATAGCTAATATTTACAAGAAATATATACATGATAGTAGAAAGAG